>CAJHQQ010003356.1:0-45560 GCA_905132885.1 Moricandia moricandioides
TTTCTTGTGACAAACCCACCGACGAGTTTCAATCGTGTTGTCTAAACTCGGTTCAAACATTTGGCGCCTACCGTGGGGCTAGCTCTCAAAACACAATGCTCAAATGACTCACCCAAGTTCCACCTCTGGGAACGAACCGGAACCCATTGTTGACACCACGCCGCAAGCCTCGACAGAGTTTATAGACACCATCATGGCCCGTTTCGTTCAACAAGAAGAAGTTCAAAAAGCCACCAACGCACAGCTGGCCGCGCTCGTAGCCGCTCTCGCTCTTCCCTCCGGCGTACCGAGTAACCCTCCGACGGTACGTCGCCAACTGTTCCACAATAACCCAGAGACCGGAGCCCATGAACAGCACGCCGACGTCCTTGACCCACTGGTTGCAACTGAGATCCAGAATCCAGGAGGGTCCGACATAACCACCGTTTGCAAAATCGCTGCTCTCAAACTCTCGCTCTCCGAAATAAGCTCAAATATTCACCACGTAACGAGCTCCGCAGATCGACCGAGTCCTTGCCGCGACGTCCCGAACACCGTTCTCTCGCCGCATCAGCGACGTACGACTTCTCTCTACCGAAAAGTTCTACCTACCTACTTACTCTGGCGAATCTGACCCTACGGACCACATGACGGCTTTCAACATAGCTATGGGAAGGGCAAACTTTGCCGACGAAGAAAAAGAAGCTGGCTTTTGTCAACTGTTTGTCGAAAGTCTCACCGGACCGGCACTGACGTGGTTGTCACGCCTCCCAGAAAACTCCGTTGACAGCTTTCGCGACCTTTCGGCGGCTTTCCTGAAACATTATATAATGTTCACGAGACAAGGAGCGACCGCTTCAGACTTATGGCAAATGTCTAAGTCTTCAACTCAGAGCCTCCGCGACTTCATGGAGAAATTCAAAGCAGTCGTTTCAACCGTCAACATACCCGACAATATCGCCGTAGACGCCTTGATGAATACCCTCTGGGTCCACTCAAAGTTTCAGACGATTTATATCGACACCCGACAACTTCCCTGCAAGACGCCATCGCTCGGTCCAACAACTTCATCCGTATGGAAGAAGACACTCGAGCGATCCTCAACAAGCAGAACGCGACAAAGCAAGCACCATCACGAACGACTGACGCGCGGTAAGAGCCACGCCAACATGCCACCGCCGAGAGAAATGATCGGAGAAAAGGCTTTGTATACGTAGTCGACGAGGATAAGCCCCCATCCTCTACTATCATCGTCCGAGAAAAGGGATGGAACCACTGGGAGCGGGAACCCGACGGTAAAAATCAAACCCCCTCCGCGTCCTCCAGCTAGGTCGACCTAACTAAATACTGCGAATACCATAAGGTCAGGGGCCACGACACAAAGGAGTGCAAGCAGCTCCACGAAGCACTACTCGCCTCCTTCAGTAATGGGAACGCAAAGATCGAACCGCCAAAATAGCAGCCTAAGAACAACAAAAGCTGGAGTAAAACAAAGGAGAAAAGGGCTCAACGACCTCACGGCAAAAACTCGCAGGGGGATCCTCGCGATAAGGGAAATGCGGTTCCATCGGCTGAACAAGAAAAAGCTGACACATCGGCCGACGAGGAGCAGCCAAGAAACCGCAGACGCGTTGATGTAATTTTGGCTCGACCAGGAGACTCATCCGATGATGACATACCGTTTGAAGGTAATGATCTGCGCACGTGACTAACGCGCCAACCAGCAAAACGTTACCAAAGCAACGATCTCCACCTCCAGTTAAAGCAAAAGTCGACTACCGACGAAGGTTCCCCAGACGGAACTCCAGATCTCCGAATGTTTCTGCCGTGCATGTTGTTGTCGCTATCGGTGCCATTACCGAGCAGCCACTACCTTCCGTAGGGCAGTTTTTCCCCTACCCTCCCTTTATACTATTTTGAGGGTACCCTAGGTCAGCTGTCCTAATGGGCCGTTTTGCTTGTCGGGCCGGGTAGCAGGCCGACCAAATATCTTCCTTAGCTAAGTTTCTTCAGGTGGCTTTGGAGAGCCGGCTTAAAGGCAATCTGAAGCTGAGCCGAAGGTTCTTTGCCGGGAGCCGAACGCCTTTAGCCGGAAGCCGACTCTAATGAGTGAGTGGTAACGGGCCAGGCCGACTATATCGTGAGCCTAAAGTGGAGGTAATCCTCTTACCATTTTTATGTTATATAGTACTAGAGATACATGTAATTTTTTTAAATATATATTTTTCTTATTAGATTGACATTTCTTAAATATATACATGCATTTAGATTTATCTGCAGCTGAAGATAGTAGCACTCAAAAGGTAAATAGTTGTTTAAAAAGGATAAATATTAGAGTAACAAGAAGAAAGTGAGAATCTATCAAATAAAATGTGTAAATTGTATACCTTTTTAAAGCTATTTGGATTGGTCTTTTAGTTTCTTTAGTTACGTGTATTATTTTGTTATTAAAGTCAATTATTTTGTTTTTTCAATATATAATTCTAAAATAAAGCTTAACTATAATTTTGATTTAGTACATGTAACTCTTAAGCCTTGACTGCATATGTAAATATAATTATTTTTTCTTCTAATAAAAAGCATTTTATTTATTTTGCAACACATATAGAAAGGAATTAGCCATCCTCGCCTTTGCGCGGGCAAATATCTAATACTGTATAAAGACCATAACTTTTACATGCTTAACAATATGAGGCAAAGATTTTGCTTTGTGACCCAGACATTCCCATGACAATGTTAGGTATATTGGTTCCATCTTTAACGATAAAGCCCAAAAATGTGAATATCAATGACATTGGGACTCAAGTCCTATAAGCCCACCAAAATGTCATTTAAATGAAAATGCCTTACGGAAAAGAGTCTCACAGCGGCTAAAAAGAGAAGAATGAAGCAGTATATATATGTACTCATGATACAAGTGTTTAAACCGCTCAGAAAGAGAGAGAGGAGGCTCCTCATGCATGCGCTGTCACCGTCTAGCTCGGCGTGTGCTTAAATGTGGGAGAATGGTCGGAACATTACAAGATGTTTTTTTTGATCCAGTTAATTCTTAATTTTTTTGGCATATTTCCCTCCTAAAAAACATTCACTTCGTTTTAAGACGACAAGTATTTTGTCCAATAAATAAAAACACCACACAGTTTATCCTCTCAGATATTTAAAGGAGAAAAAGAGAGTCTTGAGGAATAAGTTTTCTTTACTCAACTTCCTTGATCTCTACGAGATTTTTGTCCACGTGCAGCAGTTATTAGGGAAGTGGCTCTCGTCTTTCTCTTTAACTAAACATGACTCTTCTTCTCCCTTCTTAACTTCTTTCACATCGAGAGAAAACCAACAAAAATCTCCAGTGTAAGTTTATGTAGAGAGTATTTCGTAGATTCATTAGTTCGTATGGTTTGATCACGAGTGCCACGTGACAACCTATCATGGTTATATCCTTTGACTTTAATTCGCATAAGTCGTCGCATTTATGGGTGGATATTAAGAGTTAAGAAAAAATATTTATCTCGACTCCACGCTATGTTCTCTTTTTCTAAAAAAAAATTTGTATTGGGTTTGATTTGTCTTTCTTGTAACTATCCCTTTTATTAATTCGTTTATATCGATTTTGTTTTCCGGCTTTTACAATGCTGCAAAATGGGTGTTCCTCTAAGCTTAACGATATTCATTAATGAAAGCCCTACATCCTTGATTGTGTTCACACTCATCATTCTTCACCACCTTTGACTCTTACCACTATAATCCCCTGAACTTCTCCACTTTTTCGATCAATGATTTTGATATTGTGGAAGATCATGAAAGGTAATAAAATCTTGTTTCCAATCTAATTTAAACCGAAAACACGCTGCAAATCAAAATTTTGGTCAAACCAAATCGAAAAGTTGAAGCCAAAATTAAACCGGAAATCTTACCCTAAGAAGCAGAGCTTTCTAAGCCTTTTCAGTTCTCGAACAAGGATTGTAAAGTGGAGTATCAAGTTACGTGAGTAGGGAGAATCGATTCATGCTTAAACCGGTTCGTGCATGAAATTTGTTCGATTCAATACCTCATAGAAATTTGGTTTCTTGGTGTGCAATCAAGCTTATATCAAGGCTCTCAAACTGGTTAGCAGTTTTCAGAGAATCCAACCGGTTTCTTCATTTTCAAAATGGCCAGTGTTCTTATTGTGATTACTGGTGAAAATTTGAACCTTAAGATATCTAGTCATTGTCTTCTAGGTGTAAATAGTGTATACTACTTCAATTTGTTGGGTTTCACGCTTAGTGTAACAACCCGCCTCGTGGGATTTAGACTGGCTGCAAAGCATCAACTCTAACCCCTCACCTATAATCCCTAAGCTCTCCCTAGGTAGGTTATTGGTGTGTTTGGCGTTCCTTGAACCCATAACATCACTCTTTAACAACTCTCCCACATGAGAGTTGTTAACCAATTGGTATGCAGGTCAATTGATGACAATTTGTCATGTATGAGAGTTGTCAAAAGGTGAGGTTTTGGATTCGAGAAACGCTAAGCACACCAGCAAACTACCTGAGGAGAGCTTAGGACTTGTAAGTGAGGGATTGAGGTCAGTGCTCTGCAGGATCAACTTAGATCCCACGAGGCGGGTTGTTACACTTAGCTTCTTCAATAACACTATAGTAAGCTTTTGTTTTGTTACAGATTATGTGCCGTCTGTGACAATGATTCTTAATCTCATTGGTCGAATGCTCCATAGGAGATTTTGATATTAAAGTTTAATAATTTTTACAAGAAGGTGATGAGAGAACCATATTAACAGACGTAATCTTAAAGCAAGAAGTTATAAAAAAAAAAGTTGATAGATTGTTACTTCAGAGACTATGATTTCAGCAGAAATTGCTTTCCATGAATTTCACAAATCCATAGAAATCAATTCTTCCATCTCTGTTTCCGTCAAACGATCTGATCATTCTCCTGCAATTCTCAAGGTTAGATCCTTGCTTTAACCCAAGGATGGTACAAACTCTCTGCAAATCTATTGGATCAAGAAACCCATCTCTGTTTTCATCAAAGACATCAAAAGCTTGCTTCATTTCCTCCAAGCTCGGCTCTTTCTCTTCAAATAACTTGGAAAGCTCATCGGAGCTGTAAAGTTTCTCAAGGCCCTCGCTTTCTGAGTCGGTGGATAGTCCTAAGCTTTTCATCACCATCTCTGCATCTTCTCTGAAAAGACCATCTTCATGTTTGATCGAGCTCTGGACCTCGGAATCTTTGCTCTTACATTGCTGCTGGGCAAGAAGAGGACACAACCTGGAGAAAAAGATCTGAGCGAAAGAAATCCATTTGAAAAAACTGGTGAGGAAAAAATCGATCAGACCAAACAAAGGCAAAGAGGAGTGTTTGCATTCCGACAAGGAACTCTTCTCCATGGTTATAAGACAATATAAGTGGCTTCCAGTCATAACTTTTTATGTTAGAATTAGACAAAAAACTTAGCAAATAAATGAAATAAATGTTTTGGATGAGATGTGGGAGACTTGAGTTTGTTATAAGGTTATATATATATACATGATGAATAAGTCAGTGGACATAATTTTGGTGGAGAGGCAAAAGTGAGGAAGGTGCAGGTTGGAAGAAGAGATGGGGAAGGAAAGGGAAAGAGGAAACTTACAAAGAAAGTTAAGTCTTAGAAAAGAATATGTAAGTTGAGAGGAAATTTCTTCATGGGAGTTGTTTTTTGGACTTATTTGAATGAAACTTTGGTCAGTTTACTATTTTATAGTTATGTGTTCCAACTTTTAAAAACCTTATTATAAAACTATGATTGTTAATACCTAAATATATGGGTGACCAAAATTCACGTCTCGCTTCATCGTGTTCCTGCCTTGTCGTTCAGTTCGGTTTTTAAAATACTAGTTTTAGACATTATTTTACAAATTATTCCTTGTTTGAAATGAAAAATGTTTGGAACATTTTTATGAGAGAAGTCAAACTATACAATTGCCTTTCGTGTTCTGAAAACTCGCATATTTCCTTTTGTTATGATAAACAACGGTTACATACAATTTTAGCAACAAAGAAAAATCAATGTTACATAATGTTATTTTCTAATCCGGCTACTCAAAGCATCTACAGAATATTTCTTATATACTAAATCACAGTCATCTGGCAAATCAAGTTCTGACACATAAGAAATGTTTTAAAAAACTAACTAAATAAAATAAATAGAAAAAATATTCACGTCAAACCATTCTTTTGCAATTCCAAATACATAAATTTTTATATTTTCTCAAACAATCCCACGTTCAAAAAAACTTTCACAACTTTAAACAGTATTTTCTAAATATTTTTATCAACTAATTTATACACATAACCAATCAAACTAGAATAGATGATTTATGGTAAAAAGCCAAGTCAATAAGAAAAGTAAACAATTGTTACATAAATGTTTTAACAGAAAGAACTCAATTTTAGATTTTAATTTCCTTAATTTTCTCAAATCCCCACGTCCACTTTCAAGTCATATGTAACTCCCAAATCATGGCACAAAATCTAAGAGTTCATCTCCTCTTTTTTTGATCACATACTTTCATCTTCGTTACACTTGCTTTTCTCTTCCTTCTTCTCCATGTTTCATATTCTTAGTCATTTTTAGTGCATCAGCAAAAATCAGTAGAGGTTGGTGACAACTATATTCATGTTCATTTTTTTATTCTGCTAAGGGGTGGGCCTCACATAACCAAATGAAATATTGGTGTAGACTCCCAAAATTTTACAAAAGTTTAATATTGGAAAAAATTCTCAAATTTTTGAAATTTTTATTATCTAAAAAGATTTTAGTAAATTGTTTAGGATCCCCTTAATTTCAAGCGTGTCTCTGCTTCTGCTCAAATATTATATCATTTTATTTAGCTAATAGAACATGTCACTTAAATATTATGTTGTTTTAATGATTTAGAAAAAAAAGCTTTACAAAGATTAGTTCTTCAATATAAAAAGACCAGAAAATACGAACACTGTTTGCAGATAACAAGATATTAGTAGAAGGATGTCCTAATCTACGTGTAACGAACCTAATATATTCTATTAAAATAGGAGGACAAATAAGAATTGACCCTGAATTTTCCTAAATATTTAAAGTCTAATGCCACTGACCTAAACTTAGTTGTTTTATAAAATTAATAAACCATATAATTAAATGTGACCCTCCTTAACCTGAGATAACTTGAAACAAAATCGACGGAACCTAATCTTGCGTGTTTCTTTGTTGTAAACACAACAACACAACAAAGGAGCGAGACAAATCCTAGAAGAAAACTTACATGATGAAGAAGCTAGATTTTCGTTGACAACGGTGGAATAAGATGGAGATTTTAAGAATCCAAAGTCTAGATCTTAAACTTGAACCGAAAGTCTAGATCTTTATCGAAGAAAGTAGCGATCTGATGATATCGGAATCACAGAGAGTTTCCTCCGTCGGTACCACTCACCAAACTGGTTGGGTTCCATTTAATTGAGTTAGCGAATGGTTTAATGCGAGTAAACCAACATTGATCGCCGGTCCCCTCGTCAAGAAAAGCTGAATAAAAATCACAATTTTTATTTAGTAGGCCTGGCATTGGCCTGTTGAACTGTTGGAATCGAACCTAATCAAATATGTTTTTAAATCACATGTTTTTAACATTTGTACATCTTTTAGGAAAATATGTTCAGAAAAAGTATGAGTGGACAAAAGAAGCGATCCGAACCTAATCAAACCAATCCAATGAAACCCAAACGAATCCAAATTACTCCAAAATATATGTATAAATCATTTGATTAAAGATTTTATCAATCCAAATGGTTTGGTTTAACCAAACCGAAAATTGAGTTGTTTCTTTAATTAGATTAATTAAATATACTAACAACATAAAGATTTAAGATATTTAACAATTTAACCTATATAACTAATTAACTAAACATATTTTATACATTTTCATTCTAAATTAATAGAAGAAACAAACTAAAATAAAATAATGTGAATCTCACATCAATATCAAAACCAAAAAATTACCTATGATATTCATATTAGGTTTAAAGATATTAATATTAACCTAATTAATTGGGTTGATTTTGGTTAAAGTTTTCTTAGACCCAAATAAAACAAACGAACTAAACCTAAATCAAGTATGAATTTAAACTGAACTAAACCCTAATCTAAAGAAAGACAAAGTCATGTACCATTTATTTAATTTGTAAATTATCTTAGCCATTTAATCTGGAAGCTTATGTTAATAGGCTTATTCTAATGTATACACTCACCCATTTATTTACTTATAAATTATTTTACTAATATGATCTATACTATTGTTAATTGAGCTTCGGTGCATTAGACTAATATATATACCAAAATGGATTTACAATAGTCAAATTATATGAAAAATAAAATAAGAGCTTCACCATTATAAAAATAATATACTACAATATTATATATATATATATATATACTCCTATAGATTTTTTAATTTACATTACAATTTTTACAATGTAAAAATATATTCATATAAACAAACAACTAAAATAATTTAATATAAGAATACTTAGAATTACAACGTATAAACAATAAAAATGTTATGTGTTGACATGTCATATAAAACATATATGTAATATAGTAAATTTTATATATCTATAATACTAATATATACTCCCTCTGTTTCATAATAATCCATATTTTATAAAAAAATATTTGTTTCTAAAAGATCTATATTTTACATTTTCAATGCAAGTAATAATGATAAATTGTAAATTCCAAAAACATTAACTTGGTTTACTGGATTATGATTGGCTAAAAGTTATGAAAAATAGGTAATTACAAAAAACAATGAATTTATAATTTAAGATTTACATGTTTTCTTAATATGTGTGAAAACGCTAAAACATACATTATTCTGAAACGAATGGAGTATAAACTATTCATTTTTATTTTAACAAATGACATCTTCGGGGGCGTGCATATGAAAGGCTAGTTTTTAATTATTTTGGTGGGTCATTTATTTTTTAGACTTAAATCTATCATTTCTTTTAACTTCATCCCACATTGAAAATTTAAGGAACCTGCCTTCTTTCTTTTCAACTATATAAGAGACTCCACTCTTCTTTGCATTATCATCAAATCAAAGTAGTCATTTGCGCATGACGAGTTGTTGACGAATTATCCGACAACCAGTCTAGTGATTTTTCTAGCGAGATTTTCAGTCGAGTTTTCAGGCAAATTTTTGGTAAGTTTTCTGGTAAGTTTGCCACCTCCCTAATTTTAGTTTTGGAAATTTCTTTTTGGAGAAAGTTTCCATTTTTGAAATTTTATTTCCCGAGACTCTGAGCCTAAGTTGTTGATTCTCGTGTTGCATTTGACATCGTTCTCTATTGATCTTTTCCAACAAGTGGCAAAGGCTAAGGCTATTCCGTTTAATCCCATGCTATTTTAGTACTACTATTATGGAAAGTCCAAGATCAAAACATGTTTCATCTCTGTGAATCGAGTGTGATTGGAGTCTTGTTTGTTTATTATTGTTTTCTTGTTAAACTGGAAATGGGGAGTTACATGGTTCAACTGTTGATTTTATTGAATGCTAAATCGTTTATATATTATGTATAATATAAGTTCATTATGAGATTACAGGGCACAAAGATGTTTGTGGTAATAGCGCATGTTTGTGGTAATAGCGCATTGTGTGGAGATTACGGGGCACATAGACGTGTGTGTTAGCAGTGCAAAGTGTAGAGATTGTGGGGGGGGGGGAACATTTATGCTAGCGGCGCATTGTGTTGCGATTGCGGGGTACAAAGACGTTTGTAATAGCAATGCATAAGAGATTGCAGGGTACAAGGATGGACTCATGTACAAGCGGCGCATAGAGCTATATATATATATCCGTATGAGGAGAATGTACAGTGCATATACTAGCCATTTATTATCAGCGTATTATTTGTTTTATATGGTGTATTAGACATTGTGTTTGTTTCATACTAGAGCTAGGCCCACGTCATCATAGTGATATGTACTTAGTCAGTGGTTTGCGTGTCCAGCATACCTCATTGAGTGACCCCGATGTTACTCACCTCTCGTTCCTTCTCTCTTTCATATAACAATGACAAATGAATGATTTATTTTGAATCAGTGCTTTTCGGTGTTTCTACTTCTTTCTTTTTAAAACTTCTGGTTTTTATGTTTTATCAATATTTCCAGGTTTTCTTTTATTTACTGAATTTATAAAGTTGGAGTTAAATTTTGAGAATTAATAAACAGAGATTTTGAAAAATATTTTTGGAAAATGCGGGTTTTACACTACATTTCCACAAATCTCAAGAAGACTTGACCCCTTTTGAAACTTTATGAGCACAAGCAACCAAGGCCCTGGTAAAGTAGTCCACTCCCTCAGGCTCTTCACCCACTCCGTCCTTGTAAAATGATCATGCAAAACCATCTCATATCAGTAATAATTGCTATACACCTAGTTTGTTTCAACAATTTTGCAACAAAAATTAGAGTATAATCGAATTGTGGGACAAACAACACATTGTAGAGCACATACTCATAGTGTAGTGACAGTGAACCACACTTCTTTTCTCTATATGCATTCCCATTACGGAATTTAACAAGCGAGGAAAGAATGTAAACAACATCCATCAAGAGATACAAGTCTTATGTCATAATGTGAAGCACATGTGTCAATGATCGCATCGGTAAGGTTAGTTTTACCTGATAACTTACAGAGGAGACTGGTCGCTTAGCTTGCATTAGATTTATCAATTGTGTAACCTGATCGTTTCCACTGTCAGTAAAAGTCACAACACGAGCATCATTTTCCCTTCCACGTCCTCGTCCTGTTCCCTGCACTCCATGACAACCGCGCTGTACCGGCTTGGTCTTAGGATTATTTTTCTGATTCACGCGATTTTGTTAAAACCACTCCGGATATCCATGTAAACCACTCCGGATATCCATGTAGCTGAAAGTATTCTGTCATTTCATTACCCTGTTGATTACAGTGAGTGCAAGAAGGAGCAGATCGATTGGGGGACCGTTGTGCGGTTACTGCAGCAACTTGAGATGATAGGCCTGTTCGTTTTATGAACGCTGAATTCAAAACTAGCGACCAAAAATATAAAAGATATTTTAAATGACATCTCAGCAACCAATAAAAAAGAGGCTCAGAAGATGCTAATGTTCGCCGCTAGCGGCACTGTAATGCATGTGTGGGAAACGCTGATTTTAACAGCATCGATAAAAAAATCATAAAATGACACCAGCGACATCGCCGGTGGTAACTCTGTAACAACACTCCATTGTGATATGTCCTAAGATTGTACAGGATCACTCAAACGATCTGAAACGAATATGATCTCCTAATAGAGAAATGGTGGATCGATGAGTGACACAAGAGGGGCGGAAACACTCTTGATACTACCAGAGATTTGATGTTTCTTGATGTGACGCACAAGTCCAACAACCGAATAGTTTGTTTTCTAGGCGATAACCTCACCACGAAACAGAAAAGTTCTAGACAAAGAACTAAAAGAGAGATAAACTCAAAATTATAAGAAGAAAATCGATTGCCTTATTCCGTGACTTGTTCCCTCACACATTGCTCACCAGCCTCGTTGCGCCATTCCAATCTGAAAGGTAGAGAGAGAGGCCTTGTCACAAGTCCAAGTTTTCAAACAAGAGTATCACTAGCAACATTAGTGAAACTTCCACCAACAATAATCAAAGAACAAACATTATCTAAAATCAAACATCTAGAGTGAAAAAGATTCTCCCTTTGTTCTCGTTCGTTGGTTTTAGGTTGCACACTCAAGGTTCTCCGAGTGACAAGTAATGGACCGTGAGCTGGATATTCAAGGTGGACGTGCTCCTCATCAAAGGTCGAAACTGAATCTTCGTCCAGGTAGTCATCAAAAATCGGACCAAGATGATTGTCATAGATTTGTCCGAGATCATCGTCTGTGGACTCGTACTTGTAAAAGATTGGACCAGCTGAATCGTCCAAGGGTTTCCTAGCAACCAGAAGTGGTCCTTGATGTGGATAATCAAATGGTTCTTCATCCTCATCATAGACTGGACCGAGATCTTCCTTATCATCCTTGTCATCCTCGGACTCAAATTCTCCATTTCCAAGATAACCATCACTTTTTGGTTTGAACATCGGTTAGCATAATGCCCAAGACCATGAAATATAAAGCACTAGATGTCTTTTGTCCGTTTGGGAGGTCCATCAGTCTTTTCTCTATCAACACGAGCAGGGACATTAGTCTTAAAAGCTGTATTTGTTGTGGCTGGAGACTTACCCTTGTCTTGGTAGTTTGGTTTGGAAGCAAAGGTCGGTTTTGGAGCATAGGATGGTTTGGAAAGACCCCTCCTCTTGACTTGCTGCTCAATCAAGATAGCTTTGTGTAGCATATGATCCAAACTTTCGTACTCTTGAAGCTCCATTCGGTCTTGAATGTCACGGTTGAGTCCGGAAAGGAATCTCGCCATAGTGGCATCCAAAGTCTCATCTACATCAGGCTTGATCATCAGTGTTTCCATCTCCTGGAAGTAATCCTCAACTTATTTGGTTCATTGAAGCAAACGTCTAAGCCTTTGGTGAAGGTCACGATGGTAGTAATCCGGAACAAATCGTTTCCTCATCAAGGCAGTGAGCTCATCCCATGAGGCTATAGGCCTTCCACCTGTTCTTCTCCTGTGAGTCAACACTTGATCATACCAGTTAATAGCATAGCCAATAAATTCAGTTGCAGCCAACCTAACATTTTGAAGTTCTAAGAAATTTTGACAATCAAAAACGAGTTCAATTTTTCTTTCCCATTCTAAAAATGCATCAAGATTGTTTTTTGCCTTCAAAGGTTGGAATCTTAAGTTTCAAACCACCTAAACCATCATCAACTTGTTCATTTCTCCTAGCAAAAGGATTAACATCACCTCGTTCATGGTTTTGGTGCCGTGGACCTCGCCTAGGTCGGTTGATGGATCGATCATCAAGGAATTCCTCCTCGTCATCATCATCAGATCGGTTGGTCCGTCTAGGGTGATCTCTTCTTGTTCCGGTTCTGGACTGAGTTGGTTAAAGAACCTGCATCTCATCAAGACGTTGATGGATCTGCTCTAAACCTGTGTTCAAGAGGTTAGAAAAAGTATCATTTAAAGCTCTCATTTGCAAATTTGACAAGCCGGCCATATAATTTCCGGGTCGGTTCCTTTCATCTTCACTCTCCATGGTTCCTGAAATTGCTAAACACAAAAGATTAGAACAGATAAATATATTCCTCACACGCTCAGGTGTTTGATCTCCCCCACTCAAGTGTTTCACTCGGAATTTAGATGGTCACTCAAGAGTTTCTTCTCAAAGTTCTAAGAAAGACAATCCAAGTTTCCAATGGGTTCTCCAAGCAAACAAACAATGAAATGAGATAGGAAGATAAGAAAATTTTGATACGGAATCTGCTTTAACCTCCTCAAAGGCCGGATTTCTCCTCGGCCAGCACGTTTTCTCTTCCACCACCAAACCACAAATCAAACTTTTCGATAACTTTGAAACCTTTTTTTTTATCTTTTCTTTTCTCTTTTCTCTCTTTTTTTTATATAGTGGATGGTAATGAGGGGCCCAGATTCAAGATAGACAGAAGAAGAAGTGTTTGAAGAAATTAAAATGGAAGATGATAATAATGGATAGATGATACCGATTGAGTGGCTCTGATACCACTTGATACGTCCTAGGATTGGACATGATCACTCAAACGGTCTGAAACGAATATGATCTCGCAATGGAGAAATGGTGGATCGTTGGGTGACACAAGAGGGGCGGAAACACTCTTGATACTACCAGAGATTCGATTTTGCTTGATGTGACGCGCAAATCCAACAATCGAATAGTTTGTTTGCTAGGCGATAACCTCACCACGAAACATAAAAAGTTCTAAACAAAGAACTAAAAGAGAGATAACTCAAAATTATAAGAAGAAAATCAATTGCCTTATTGCTGGAATAGAAGTACATATTTATAGTAGCAAGCATATGAAGAGACTAAAAGACTTTTGTGGAGGAACACACCTAGGAAAATACAACAAAGACTAAGACTAGTCAACATGATTCTTCGGTTCTTGGTCTTGGTCGATATGCCCCTTCACCTACTGTCCAGGTTCATCCGAACCTATCCAAGTCTTCAGATGACCCTTTGCCTACTTTTTTCCAGGTTCATCGAACCTTGCTGTGTTGATCGGGTCCATCGCGGTAAGGAGCAGGACGCTTCGTGGGCTGTCCGTGTGGGTGATCGATGAACTTCTATGAACGACACTCAACTTTAGTCGACCGAAATCTTCAGACAGCTTAAGTATCCTTGCCTTAGAGAGTTTAGATTCATCGATCATCATGAAATCATCAATCTGGTCGGAAAGGTCATGTTCATGACCAACGGGGCATGCGGTACGCACTAAACGGGCCAGAAGTGAAGTGTTGTGTTCGAAGTTAGGTTCCTCTCGTTAATCTTGAGTTCTGGCTCGACTTTTGGTCTTAGATTGACGAATGGGTCGGGAAAGAATGGCTAAAGGACAGTCAGTTCGGTCATTAGGTCGTGGTTCCAGCCTTAGATTATTTCCGGATGCACGGGGTTCGATTATGTACACGGCTCGGTCTGTTGATCGGTACGGTTGGACGGTGAACCTCGGCTGAACTGATCTGATCGTCCTGGTCACCATGCTGAGCTGGTTCCCGTCCAGGGGTGCATCACATTGGAATTTCTTTCTCCTGCTTGTTATTTTCTGGTTGCTGGTCTCTCAAGCTGCGTTTGAGAAACGAACATGCCTATGTCTCTATTTTAACCAAAAAAACAATTTCCTCTAGTTCCCATATCTCTGTTTTGAGTAATATTATGGTTATGTTCCTCTGTAACCACATGACCTTATTGAAAGGAGGAAGCCGATCTTCTCCGTTTATGGTAAATTAAATATTTCTAAAGTGAGGGAGATCAAGGCCAAAAAGGAATTTGTATACTCGATCATCCTCACGTCTCGGCTGAATATCGGCATGTGAAATTATAGCCATATCATAGTTTTGTAACACTCTCCACAACTTGGTTAACCGTGCGTTATATTCAAGAACCGGTTTTCCATCTTGCTTGCACGAGGCAATCTCATTTTTCAAGACTTGCTTCTGAAGTCTGTTCAGAGTATTGCAGCTCTTGACTCACATGACACAGTGGAGCGAATATTTGGGTCAATGGAAATATGGATCCATCCTATGATCATGGAGATCGCGGCAAGCCACATACTCAAATCAATTAATGAAACCCAGTTTCTGCTTCGCCTGCAATGAGTTTCTCAATTCAGTAGGCCACTCCAGGTAGTTATCTCCCTTTAAGATGACGGACGTTATCATCGCTCCCGGATTTTCAAATGGGTTCGACAGGTACAAATGGCTTGGTGCAGCAGCAACGATGGCTCCAACAGCTGGTCTTGACATCGATAAGTTATGGTAGCGAGTAGATACAATGTTGGCTTACAGTGGCGGTTATTCTTTAAACGAGGATGGCAGTGTCTTGAGAAACAGCGGCTGCGGTGGTTGTATAGCGAAGGATCTAAAGCTTTGATACCTTGGAATCTTGTATATTTCATTTTGCTCTGATAAACAATGTTACATACATATATGTACAACGCTATTTCCTAATCTGAATATCCAACATATCTATAAGATATTCTTGACATATATCACTATCTCCCAATATGTTCTCTCACCACCATTGCTATATGATTACTTAGAATGTTTTTGAACTCAAAATGGGTATCAGCCTATTGGCCTTATTTTCTTTTAAAATTAACAAAATTTATCAAGCCTCTGAATCTCATGCTTCATTGGCTTCTATCCTATTTGACTTTGAGAGCTAAATATAGTTCGACTTCTTATATATGGTCGAATTTGGACAAAGACAAATGAAACATTTGTCTGTACCCTATAATTTTTGAAGAAAATTTCATACACTCAAATCCTCAAATTTATAAAAAAAAAAAATTATTGAAATCTTTACGAAATCGCCTACAACTTCAAAAATTTCAAGGCGGCGATGTTCTCATCATATACCATGTATATACGGCCATATAGATCGTGTTTAAAAATATTATGCATGATAGCACAAACATCTAGTATCTAGTATTTACAAAAATTTAAACACGTTTGCATGTGTAGTTTTAAAATAACTTATGCAAATAATCCAAATCACTAATGGTAATTAAATATCTCTAATGGTAATTAAATTTATTTTTGAAGTTAGTGAAACTTCATATTTGAAGTTGAAAGGTATATATCTCCAAAAGAAAAACTTCAAACTTAAAAAGGTTTTACATTTGATTCCAAAGTCTTTATTGTTAATAAAAATTAATAAAAGACATAAAATTTTATATAACAATAGAAGATACAATAAAATATTATCAGCAACGTTGATTGATAAAATATTAGATTCTAATAGAAAAGTATATAAAACAAATAAAAATTAAAATTAAAATTAAAATAAAATAATAATTATTTATTACAATTGTTTCTATAATGATCAACTAATGAAATTTGAATTTAAAGATATTTTTTATTATTTGTTTCCAGATTACAAGATAAAAATAATAGTTGATTGGTGTTATTAGTTTATTTTATATTTTGCATAAAATGTTGAGGACCAAAATGATAATATTAAAACTTAACAAGATTATTTGAAAGATAAATCATTGTAAGGACAAATATATAATTTTAAAACTTGAAGTTTTGAAGTTTCGAAGTTACTTTTAGAAATACATAAAAAATAGCTAATTTCCACAAGGAAAGTACTAATTGTTTGTTCACCAATGATCCATGACTTGGCGAAGATTGGAAACAATTAAACTATGACCAATCTATCATACTCTTAATGGGGAATGAAAAGGACAAACACAATTTAATGTCACAGTTTTTTTTTTTTTTTTTTTTTTTTTTTTTTTTTTTTTTTTTTTTTTTTTTAACCTGGGGTATCCCAGGCCCATGGAAAGGCCCAGACTAATCCCCAAGTGGAGGTGCAACCCACGGATAGACCCTCTCTCCAGGTATTCAAATGGGCCCTAAAGCATGGGCCCATATCCGTGTAAGGTGACCAGGATAATTGTGACTTAGTTTCGCGCAGCAGGTGGATCGAACCTGAAACGTGTTGGCGTCCCAGTCCCGTCTCCTTACCACTCGACCACAATCACCTGGTCAATTTAATGTCACAGTTACAACCAATTCCTAAGAAAGTTTCCTGGAAATTATATAGTGAGTGGCTTTCTTTTTTACTTAGGCGTTTTTTCACAGATATTATTATATAAACGTACTATTGCTTGTTGTAATATCATATAAAATGCTCTTTCTTTAAAATATTTCTATGAAGCTTTCAAACTCCCAAATTTTGATATTTTTTGGTTTTCAACAAACCTTCGCACCATTAAATTTTGAGGTTCTAATTACTTAAACTTTAAATTTGAGATTTTACTATTTATAATATTATTTACATTTCACTTTATAAGTTACAATTTTGTAACTTACATATAATTCAAGTAATATTAAATTTTTATCACAATAATTTTTATGATTATATTTCACTTAATTATTCACATTATGTATATTATTAATAAAAATATATTAATATAAAAATCAAAATTATCAATATAAATATTATTATATAAAATAAAATAGTATGTATATGTAATTCGTAATTTTTTTCTCTAGTCGATACACTTTATTTTCAAAAATTAAGGATTACTCACTTCGCAAAACCAAAATTTATATAGATGAATCATAAATATTGTGTTTTACATTTTTAGTGTATTAATTATTTATTTATAAAATTTTAGTACTTCTAGTTTATTTTAATAAAATTGATATAAATATAAATACAAATATATATATATATATATATATAAGGTTCTTTATGAGTAATTCATCGATCACTCTCAATAAAATTAATTGTTGGAAATGTTCTTAGTTATTTTGATCTGAGCTAATTTTCTATTTAGTGTGTTTCAAATTGGTATTTTTTTGGTATCCAAATCGATTTATTTTTAAACGTTAGATCATGAATAACATTTTTTATTCCTAAAAATTAAGTTAACTGAGAAGATAAACCCTTTCTTACTGCACCACAGTAAATATCAAAAGACATTACTAGAATTGTGCTTCTCTCGGTTGCTTCTAGGATTGCAGGTGTGTGTTTTGGAGGTGTACTCGTCCTTGATTTTGGTGTAACGGATCGGTCTCTTCGATGACTGTGGTAATCTTGAAATTCGCTCAGATTCTCTGACACAAGTCAAAGGATTCAGAGCTTCACATCTTCTTGTTCGGTGTCTTGGTATACGTTAGGTTAAATCAGGTTCTCCGCCTTGTCTCCCTTGGTTGTATCTATACAGACTGCTCATGGCTCTTCTCTTGGTTGTTGGAGCAATATAATGAGTTACGGGTCTCAACCACAACAAATTTCGACATCAGTGCTTGTCTCCTTTTACACCTCTTTTGCATGTTGGCATCTCCGATCCTAGGGTGTTGTGTTGATGTTTAGTCTCTGATTTATTTTCTGGGCTAATTAAGCTTGCTTGTTGCTGTAGTTTGTCTCTGAGGGACTGAATCTCAATCTGTTAGCTTTTGACTCCAGAGATTGTCTTTTATCTGCTGGATTTTGTCTTTAAGGGTTTGGTTAAGCTTGCTGGCTTGGTGTTGGTTTATGTAATTTCTGCTTTGTTCTTTCAATATAATCTTTCAGTGGAAAAAAGGAAAATTTTTAATGACACATGAGAGTGCGAAAAAACCACAAAAGAAAATGGTAGAACTTCTCTTCAATAATACATCATTTTAAATTTAGAAATGAGCTTATGAACATTATTACAACATATTTAAAGAATCACGGGTGATAAGTTATCATGATGTTGAAATTTTTATTAATAATCTCTATAATTTTTTAAAAAAACTTCATTGTATGCATAAAAAAAATTTGCGAAATATATCACTTTAAAAATATTTTTTAATGCTTATACAAAGAGTCAAAGATTATTTTTTAAAAATAATAAAAAATATTTAAGCAGTTAATTTAATTTTAAATTCAATAATGATATATATAACATAAGATGCAATATAATAATAAACAGGAACATAAAGAACACATAACTCGACCAATTTTTTTTAAAAAAAACTTAATATAGTACAGTTTTTAAAACTCACATGAAATAAACTTATCATAACATTGATTAGAATGACTCAATAATAAAGTAAACCATCTCCATATTCTCCAAGATCATTAAGATATTGGTCAAATGAAGTAGATGAAAATAAGTGTCTGACTTAGATGTTGTGTAACCCTTTTATGTAAAATCTATGTTTGTTCAACATGAACAGATGTATGAATCTTTGGTCTTGAGTGGAATTCAAATCTTGAAATAAACTTTGTTCTCATCTATTAGTTGTTTCAAGGCATAATTATATTTTGAATATCTAATTGGTGTTCTTTTATGCAGTTGTCTTCTTTAATTGTTTCAAAAATTATACAGTGATACTCGATAAATGAATAAATATGATAAACTAATAAATTATTCTGGTTCCAAGTGGGATGGTTCAAAATATATTACAATTTTATAAGAATAAAAATTTGAAAAAACTTTAAAAATATATGGTCACACTATAATCATAAATTAATAATTACTATATGTGAAGTTTAAAGTATTATATTGTTTATATTTATTCACAATAAAATCTCTTTTTTAATTTTTTTTAAATTATGATATTATTTTATCAGATTACATCTAAAAACTCTTACAAATTATATTACAATTTTTAACATTATCAAATATTTTTATATTTATAAACAATGAACTCTCTTTTTATTTATTTTAACATTCTTATGTTATTTTATTAGATTACATCTATTTTTTTTTTGTAAATCATATATTACATATGTGGATACAACAAATAATTTAAAGAAAAAGATAAAAGTTAAATCTACTAAATACAGTGAGCAACAAACTGTAAAAAATATTTTTTATTTAAGATAAAATAATATTTAAAATTTATTAATTTCAAAAATATATTTAAATTAATAATTATATTAATTAATAAATATTAAAATTCCAACATTATTAATTTATAAAGTTTTTATTGTATACTTCTTTTTAAAGGTGTTGATCATTATTGATGTTTGATCGTGACCTTTCCATTTTAACATGTAGAAAAGATGTGGAATGTGTTTTATGAGTTCACCACTTACTATTGTGAAAGGATATGTTTGTTTTTGAAAAATACTCCATTGAGCTTATGCACCGATTAATATTATAGTTGGAAGAAAATTTTCATTTCTGGAAGTTGGAATAGTTGAAAACACCTACCAAATACTATAATGAGCTCATTTAGAGGAATCAAAATAAAGAAGCTCATTCTCTTTTCATCATTTTCCAAAATGCTTTAAAAAAAGATCCTTTAACTTGTCTCAAACTCCATGTGAACACTCAGAGTTCTGATCATTTTGGAAAAGCCTTTTAATCAGAAAGCAACGTTCCTTTAAGTCCAAACTCTTCAAGTCTTCTTTCTTTGGCTAAAACTTAAACAAATCGTAAATTTTAATGGAAAATAGCAAATATTTCAAGATTTATTTAACTACAGTTTTGGGGCTTTCCCATTTATGATACAACAAACTTTCACTCTGCAATACAAAAACTAACTTCTCCCTCGCTATGTCAACCATTATATATACAAAAGGACTCCCCCGTTTTCTTGGAACACAAGACTGAACCCAAAACAATCAAATCATCTGCTGCTTAATTTCCATCTTCTTCTTTTATGAGCTTTCATGGAAGTTTGCTGACCTAGAAAGAGCAGCAGGGTTTGCTTGCAACTCCGGTCTTCTTCCCAGGAGTTTGCCTTCAGAAAGACTACTTTTTTCTTTGTTTGGTGACCTGAAAGCTCCGAAAGTGTCTGCCTTTTCATCCTTCTTGATCCCTAGTGTTTCCCATATCGAACTTTTAGCGGCTTCCTCTGGATCATCGATCCTCAGCGTCTTGGGAACCCACAGACATCTCTCTGATTTGCTTTTCTCTCTACCAAGTGACTCGGTTTCTTCAAGAAGGGTTCCTGGTTCAGCAATGCTTTCATCTCGTGAATGCTTACCAAGTGTTGGAGAATTTGGACTGGACCCACCGGATGGTGATGTGGGTTGTGGCATCCAGGTGATGCTGTTCCATGTCCCTGGTGAAACGCCCGGGTAGCTCCAGTAAGCAGGTGGAGGGTAAAACGGTACAACCGTCCACGAAACACCGTTCCAAGCGTAGGGCCAAGTTGGTGGTGGTGGTGGTGGTCCAGGAAAGCATGGAACTTTTGGTAACGGGCTGATTGTTCCAGCCTTCTCATTTGAAGGAACTGTAATCTTCAAGCTTTCATTAGCTTCTTGCAACCCAGTTTGTGTCTTCTTCAGCATTGAGTTTTCAGCAAGATTCAATCCTGAGGCCATGGATTCACAGAGGACTGAATCAGAGCCAAAAGTCAGGAGACTGGTACCATTATGATGTTGAAGATCAGCCGTTCTTGCCGCCGCTGCCTTCTGCATAGCTTCAGCAGATGTTATGGTTACATGACGGTTATAATGAGAAGCTGGGTTCTTGTTCTTGCGTCTCCCTGCACCAACGGGCACGTTTCTCATCGTTCCTCCAGCTGTCCAATACCTCTGACATTTCTTGCAGAAATGGCGAGGCTGGTTAACGTTGTAGTTGTTGTAGTAACAGAACTTGGTCTCCATGCTGTTGCAACGCGGGCAAGGCAGAATCTTATCTGGTTTCTTTAGCTTCCCCTCTTGAGAGCAAGTCCCACCGTTCTGTGACGACTCTTCATCCGTCTTTCCAGCTTTTGTTGTTTCCGTTTTCTCAGTTATACTCGATGCCGCAACAACAACGTTACTAGATTCATTGCATAATGACTCTTCTCCATCTTTTTCTTCCTGAGATAACATAAGAAATCGATTCCATAATCACATCAGTATCCTAAACAATGTTGTTCAAACAGCAAAGCAAAGCTGGAAGCAGCACAAATATTAACCTCAATGGTATCAGAATGAATATTCACAGTGAAACTGAACTGACTGCTGTTTCTAGAGAGTTTCTGGAACTTTCAAGAAGCAATGAATACTAATTACGAGTTTAAAGTTTCGGAAAACAGCATAAACCCTAAAAGTTCTCTAACAAATCAATATCGAGGAAAGGAGAGACTAAAAGTGTAGAACCATAGACATCGAATGAAAATGATTGAGATCTAGAATCACTTAATAAGAACCTCGAGATTTGCAATTTTCAAAAGGAAAAAAAAAAGAAGAAGTTATGACTTTGATGAACCCATCGGTTATTTCCATGAAAGAAATCATGGGTATTCTTCAAAATCGATTCAGGAATCCAAAAAACGTTACCTTTTCAGTCTCGTGAAAACCACCATCATCTACTCCTCCTTCTCCTAAACCGGAATCACACATCTCTTCATCGTTTCCGGTACACGAATCTGATAACCGAACAGGATTCTGGTCTTGCTGTTCGGTATAGCTAGAAGAAGAATCACCACGAAGAAGCTCCGGTAAAGGAATCGTCTTACCAAACAGCTTAATCGCCGGATCAGACATCAATCTTCTTCGAGAAAAAAGCGGAACCTTTATGAGAAGACAAGAGAGAAAGACAGAGAGAGGAGAGACGACTGTCTTGTGTTTCGGTGGTTGTCTGAGTTTTTTCTCTTTCTTTCTCGATTTGTTTATTTCTTTTATCGCTTTTTGTCTTTGCGATAAAAAAGATTACAGTTTTGCTGTGATCTTGCGAATTGTACAACCTTTTGATTCGCCCTGACTGCCACGTCATCACACGTGAGGATTCTGAGCCACAAATTTTTGGTTGGACCTTTTTTATTTAGAAAAAGGCATCTCTTTTTCTTTTTCCTCTCCTTTTGGCTTTTTCTTTTATTTTTCCTTTTCAATCTGGTCAGAACTTTTTGTTTTTTTTTTTACTTTTAATTTTTTTCTTTATTTCTCCCATTTCGTTTTGTGTAAAATTTTGTAATTTTTTTTTTAAAACACCGTAATAACTCTATATGATATTTATGTCAGAATTATCTAAATGTATTCCTTTGACTCGCTTTGAAAATTTAAATAATCTAAAAAATTTATGTTCAAATTTAGCTATTAATATAACTTATAATATATTAATTTAAATTTTGATTATCATAATTTCGATTCTTTATAATAGGTGTTAATTTCATTACATACAATTCATATAATACTAATTAATTTTTATTATAAATTATTAATGAATATAATTATTAAAATTTTGCAAATATAACTTACCATCGGATCACCTTATGTGAATATACAAACCCAAAAATTAAGAGTTTGTGAAATGCTGATCTCTCATATATACCGATTTCATCTGACAAATTTCTAAACTAGTTTAGTCCAAAAAAAAAAGGAAAAAAAATTCTAAATTAGCAAAAATAAGAACGACTAGCATATTATACCTTTTAAAGAGGGGTTGATAGGTGATGGATCGCATCGTAGATCACCACCTAGCCGGAGTATACTCAAATTAGGAACTCTCGTAACAGGATTTAGGAAATGTTATAGGTGAACTAAAACCTCTGCACTCCTAAGAAACTAATAAGCGATTTACTTATCCACCCTGTAATACAATGACAGTGTATTCAATTTGTGAACTGAGGTGTTTTTCTGCGCAATGAGCGGAAATAATTCTTTTTAAAACAAATTTATATCAAATGAAATTTCGAATTTATAATCTTTTTCGTTTACCAATTATAAAATAAATAAAATTTATAAATAACTATTTTTATTTATTTTTTTGATGACTTACGATGTTTTCTAACAAACCAATTATTACTATATTATACAGATTTTAAATTTAAATAAATTGAAAAATGAAAACTTAATTAATCACTCTTTTGATGATATATGAAGCTAGGGATGCTTTCTAATATTTAAATTTCCATAATTTTTTTTATTTAATTAAAATTATCTTAGTTTTATATTTGTTAAGATATACTTATATTGATTTTATATTTAGTTTGACAAAAATATAGATATTTATGAGAAATTGACTAGTATTTTTTTACTAATTTGATGTAATTTTTTTTATACTTTCAGTTATATTATTTTACTTTTTTGTAACAATAATAATGTGGATGAGTTATGAATATGTATGTACATATTTTTAATATCTCATTTTATGAATCTTATATAAAACAAACAAAATATATCATTAAGATCGTACATTTTATAATAAGAGAAAGCCATTGTAGCATTTAAACTTCTGGTATCCGAAAAAAAATTAATAGAATTGATTTAGTTATTTATATCATCAAAAATATTAACTTTTCAGTCATACATCCATTTAAAACTCGTGTTTTACTTGGAGTAGTACTAGAGGGATAAGTGACATATCGAAAAGTCATTCGCGTTATAATGTGAGTGAGGCTAAATCACTGGAAAATGTCATATGGTGATTGTAGAATCACTAAATAAGTCTTTCAAACCTACAAAAAAATTAATACACCGTTTGTCGCAAGGAATGGAGTCCACGGATTAAAAGAACTGGCATATGAGGCTTATTAACTATGGGCGGTCGGGACGTTACAACCATGCTACATATTTCACTAAGGTATGTTATTTTTTGTGACAGAAAGTGTGGTAATGAAATTTTAGTAAATTTGAAAAAGAAATTACTGGTAACTGCAAAGTCATTAAACAAGTTTTTCAAACCCACAAAAAATTAGTGTATCACTCGTGATACGGAATATGGTCTACGGATTAAGAGAACCGGTATGTGAAGTTTATTAGTCATGGACGGTCGGGATGTTTCCGCCAAACTACATATTTCACTAAGGTATGTTATTTTTGTGTAATAAATGTGGTAATGAAATGTAAGTAAATTTGAAAAAAAAAATCACTTGTAAGGGATCTTTACTCTATAAATAAACATTTTTTGAGAAAATAAATGAACATTTTACCTTCATACTAAAAAGTCCAAGGAAAATAATACAAACTCGCCTAAATCACATAAATAGCTGTTTATCAGAATTTTAGGATGTCTTCTTTTTTCAACTCAAATCATTTCTTTCTGACTTTAAACATTGGAAGTTCATGAAAATATATAGACCACACTGATGCCTTCAAAGACTATTATCATCTTTTATGCAGTAGTATATGCTTATTTTACTATCCAACGGATGGCCTTTCACTATTATCAAAGAGCAAGTAGAGAATACAATAACTAAAATTATGTACGCAAACTCAAATATCATGTACCATCATATCAAAATAAGAATATGGATATTTTGATTGTTTTCTTTAACACAGTTTTAATGAAGGTTATAAAAAACTAGAACTTATACATGTGGAAACAACTTAAATAAAGCTAAAATTCAGTAAATATGAAAGAAAAAAGTAGATTTCATTATGGTTAAAAATGTTGAAATATGCTTAACAATTGTTTTTAGAATGTTTAGGATGAATGTTTTTGTATTTCATAATTGTTTTTATATTGTTTTTCAGCTCTGGCATCTTTTGTGTGTGTCAAATTCGTTCTTCAAGTATATATATTTTTTTGAACTGATGCTTGAAGTATTTTTGCAGCGACAAGGTCTTTAGTGGATGTTCAGATTGTTTTCCCCTTTTACTTGTCATAAAATCTTCACCATATCATAAATACGTGGCTGTAAGAAAATGTGTTAGAAGTTGTGGTGGCTAATGAACGCCATGTCGATTTGTAAAAGTGCAATAATGTGGATAAGTATATGATACCTTTATTTCAGACCACCCCCAATCCCTAATATATACTATAATAAAGTCTCAAAATCTGTTTTCTTTTCAATTTTATATTTAATATATAATCCCCACTTGGACGCACGATTGAAATACGAATTTCTTAATCTCGATAAAGATGCTTAGAAACCATAGTTTATCATTTTCTGACTGTTGTTCCCCCCCAACTAAAAAATGTTATTCAGCTTTTTTCGTAGCTTAACATTTTTCATCACATTACTGTTTTTCTAACTGATCAACCATATATTTTAAATTTTGTTAAAAATACTTTTGTATAAGTATGGAACTATGGAAGAAAATTTAAACACAGTCTCAAACTACAACTAAAATGAATACAACATTTCTTATTTGTGTCATGGATGCAAATTCTGCGTAATAAAAGAGATTGTTTATTTTATGATTATAAGCTTTCGATATTAGACACAATATTGAAGTTAAAAGTTGATAGGCAAATCCATCTGAAACGTCATTATATATTGATAAATTCATGATTGCCCAGCACAAACAAAAGATGAAAAATGATCAAAACGATACTAAGGTTTTGCCAATAAAAATCGATTGGCACTCAGGGGCGGACGCAACATTGTTTTAGTATGGGGAGAAAATTTATTTAGGGTGGGGCACATGCCACACAGCCTTTAGTCATAGATCATTAGTTGATTTTCTTCCTCTTTTTATAATGCTTCTCTTCCATTTTACCTCGACATATGATAATCTTGAATTTCATGGGCTTTGTGGACGCAAACTTCCACTAATTAGGAAAATAAATATTTTTTTTTGATAGTTTTCTTTTATTTTCATATTTTTTTTCTTTTTGAGAAAATATTTTCATAAACTATCTG
This sequence comes from Moricandia moricandioides, assembly GCA_905132885.1. NCBI lineage: Eukaryota > Viridiplantae > Streptophyta > Magnoliopsida > Brassicales > Brassicaceae > Moricandia > Moricandia moricandioides. Next base: position 26,642 of record CAJHQQ010003356.1, read on the forward strand.
TCATATAGCTCAATATATTTTATCTCAAAATATTGTTACCACCTTCATCGAAAATGCTAGATTTATACACATCGTCTAACAAATTTGTTTTTTTCGACCATATTAAGTTATTAAAACACATGTAGATTAGTTATTTGTTTAAAAGAAAATACTTGGAAACTGAAAGTCGTTTATCTAACTTTAACTCGAAAGTACTCCACCTACGCAATTAGTAAAAATAATAAAGGAAATGAAGATTAGTCCGAGGAAACAGTGGTGCTCTAATTTATGTTTCCAACAATATTAAAGAGGTGCTCTAATAATATTTATAAAGACATCTCCAACTCAACTTCATTTTATACTTTAAAATGGAGTGAAAAAATATAGAATATTGTTAAAAAAAAAAGAAATATGAAATAAAAAATACTTCAACCTTATTCTATTTCCTCTTACATAATAGATAATAGAGTTCACTTCATAAATAGAGTAATCTATTTTTTGTTTATTCATTACTTTACTATGGAATGAGAAATGAAATAGGATTGGAGTAATTTTACTCCATATTTTATTTTACTTCATTATAAAAGAAAAAATGGAGTTTTACATCGGAGATGTTCTAACCAGTCTTATTCTAGAGGTGGTGGTTCTAATCAGGCTTATCCCAAAAATGTTAATTATGCTTTTGCTTTATAAAAAATCAAATCTATTAAATAACCACTTTCATTTTTTTATTCTCAAAGTCAAAGTGACTAAACTATGTTATATCGAAGAGTTAAATAACAATATTTATTCTCATTTATAATTTAATTAATGATTTCTTAAATATATAAAACAAATAAATACCAAAATTTAAAAATAACATAATAAAAAAATTCAAAAAACACTCTGAATATTTTTTTTATCATTTTCAAAATATTTTAGTAAACAATTTTAATAAAAATAATATAGGAAAACCTTGCAGAATATGTATAAGATGTTCATGAACTGAATTTAAAAAGACTCTCATTAACGTGTATGATGTATTTCTGAATTTTTAATATATTTCTGAATTCATGAAAACTTTTATAAATTTGTAAATATACTTTTTGAATGTAACTTATAATATATATATATATATATATATATATTCATCAACATTTTCCTAATACACTTTTAAAATTTTATTTTAAATATACATTTATAAAAAACATTCCTAATTTTTATGAAGATATTATACATATTTATCAATATTATCTAAATTTTAAGATCTTCTTAAACTCAAATTCAAAAAATATCATACGCATTTAGTAAGATTTTCACAAACTTTATTCAAGGAAATAGTGTACATATTAATGAAGATATGCTATTTTTTTAAAAGAAAATCGTTTCGTAAAAAAGATTTTGGAAAATATTTTTGAGAATTTTGTTTTACATAAAATAATAAAAATTAATTATTTTGAAATAAATTTTAATTTTTAACGATATTTTTCTGCAAATTTTAAAAGATATTTATTTAAATATTTATTTATTTTTAATGGATCTATAATTTAGATATAAAATTATTATTTATTTTTAATAAAATATATTTTGGTCATTTTAATATTTTTATGCTGTTTACATAATAAAAGTTTTTAATATATTTCTCTTATAAGAACTCAAAAAAAGAAAAAAATAAATTATTGCTGTAAAAAGTTCCAAAAGAAGCCGAAGCTTTTATAAACTCTAAGCAAAACTATCTAATCTACTAATTTAGTATCCTATTTAAAATTTACCATGGTATATTTTAAATTTGGAGCTATTGATATGTTATGACTAATATAAAAACACACTTCATATACAGTTTTATTAGTGGTATATGTATAATAGAGTGATTTATATTCTATTTTATAACTAACAATATCCTAATTTGTATTACTATTTTTGTTACTGAATTTTATTATTCTACCTAGAGAACTTATTAAGAATACATATGCAATATATAATTTATGTCATGTAACAAGTATGATTTACCTACATAGTTTTAATTTTTCCAAATAATATAGAATTAATCTACACTATCAATCTTAATATTTTTCATTCGTATGTTATTTATATATTCCTAATGAAAGACATAAATTGTGCAATAAAACTATACTAAATATAATTTTATATTTCTCATTCACTCTTTCAATTATATACGTTGTTATAATTTTAAACATTTTTTTCATTTACAAATATTAAGTATTCATGGATGTTAATAAAACCACACCAAATTTTTATTATATTTATAATTTTAAGTATAACGTAACAGTTGATATATTATTTTTATTTATTAAATTAGTTAGTTATGAATATGTGGTACTATTCAAAAATGACTATCAGTATAATGAATAAAAATAATTTTCTAAAAGCTTCTTTATTGAATTAGCATGCTAATAATATTACAAATCACTAAAAATCTTAACTTTTTTTTTGTAACAAAGTTATCTGGATTCTCGGAAACTAACTATACATAAGCTTCAAATAAGAAAATATACTAAAAATGTAATTTATAACACAAATCAAATTCTTTATGTATATTCTTGATCTATTTAAAGTTCAAGTAATAGCCCAAATTCTATGTCTAGAAATAAGAATAGCCTAATATCAAAATTTAATTTATTTTCGATAATCATCTTTGCTATTTTATTTATAGTAATATGATTATTTTTTTCAATAAAAGAACTTTTGGAACATTTTAATATTGATATAATTCACTAAAAATCTAATTTTAATCTTGAAGAGAAACTATAGATTTTTATATTCTAAATATAAAGATAACTCTTAATTATTATCAACTATTGTTCAAGATTCATGTATAAACTAAATCAATAAAAATAGTAAAATATCACAACAAAGTTAATATTACTAAATCATGAATTTTTATTCTTATATATAAATTAAAAATATATATTAAAATAAATTTGTGTGATAGCACGAGTCAAAACGTAACACTTGAATTGAAATCATAATTTTATCGAATTTCTAACATTGTTATTTAGTGCCAAAAACAAAAAAAAAAAACTCAAACCAAACCAAATTCATAAATAACTAAACTGTTATTATATTTTTTGAATCGAAAACCGAAATTCACAATCGAGCCGGTACCAAATCCAATAAAAATACAATATCGATGCGAATCAAAATTTATAAATAATCATGAAATCAGAAAACTTTGATTTTAAAACATAAATTTAAAATATAAATAATGGAGAGTAATCGCATGGATCAGAATCTATTACAACTAAACTATGGAGAGTAACATTCGCAAATTTCACTTTAATATTAAATAGCCCGATTTATTCCATGTCAGCACACGCCTCGGATATGACAGCTCACTTTTGAAGATGAAAAGCTAATTAAAAAGCGACGAAAACGACATTCAGAGACTTGTGGCTCAAAATTTTCGGTCTTCTTAACTTGCCACGTGTTTCCACTGTGCAATAGAGTGTAGTTGTTATTAAAGATATCCGATCTTCTTATGGATATTGTTGTATACTTTTTCTTTTGGATATTGTTGATCAGAGTCAGTTTTTTTTCTCTAAATTGTAAATATCATTAATCATAATGAAAGTTCGGTTACAAGAGTTAACTTGAACCCATTTTGCTGAATTTGAAGTCCATGAACACAAGCTTCAAAAAAAAAAAAAATCTTTTCAAAATTCCATGAATATAAAGATGAAATCTATTTTTTTGTTTTAAAAATCAAACTTAAAGCTAAAAGACATATCAATGACTAGATAAAAAACTCTAGATGACTAATGAAACTTGATTTGTGAGAAAAAAACTACAAACTAAAAAATATAGCCAAATTGAAGAAAGTGACAAAACTAAACCTAAAAGGAGTTAGAACAAAACACTTCATAAAGGACGGTACTCATGTTCCAGATCACGAAAGCTGAAACCCTCTCTAATCAGTCAAATCCATAAATCCTCAAGAATGTGCTATGTGACCCAAGGAAGCTATCATCGCTATCAAAACCACATGAGAAAATTTGATTCATGCAAGCAGAAGAAATCCGTCCATAGAGTTCAGAAAACAACTCAAAAAGATAAATCAAAAGACAGAGACGTGTCACGCCCCATCAGATCTAACGTAGACGGGCCGAGCGAAGAAGGTCCCGACCTACTTTACCTAATATTTTTTTAAGTCCTAAACTTTTGTAAAATATCTAAGTATAAAATAATATAATAAGTATGTAGAATACTTAAGGATGAAGTTACTTAAGGGGAGGGTACTTCACCATGAAGTACTTCACCAAGAAGTACTTCATTAGAGAAAACTCATCCTCATTTGTAAATCATCAAGTTCTTAATAAGAAAACACTTCATAAAGCTCTGCTTTATCTCTAAAATTTCGTCCATACACTCTTTCTCTAAGTGGTGCGAGTTTCGGTTCAAGGCTTCCTTAGTAACCACAAGGGTGGAAAGGTACTAAGGCCGCACGTCCTGATTGCTGTGAGAAATTAGTCCGTGACAGTTGGTATCAGAGCCAAGTTACATCTAGACAAGGGGAGATTTTGCCTGAGAGATGAAAAAGAGAGGTAAAGATAAGGAGGTCAGTTACGTTCGGTGTGGAGGAACGTGGAAAGGAGGTTACGTCCACACGTGCTGGAACCTAACAGGAAAAGAGTGTTTCTCGTTAGGCCTTGGGTGTGGCTGTGGGTGAAACTGGTGAGAAGCTAGCACTACAAGAAATGTGGGTTTTAATAGCATCGTACGATAGCGGTTTTTTCAGTCATGCTATTGTATACCAAGACTTGCCTTTTGTATAGCGTTTGCCTTTCTGAAACGCTATTTTCGTTATCGTGGGAAAATAAAAATGTTTACCCGCGTTAAATTTCTTAGTGTAGGCGGCTTACCATTGCAAAAGTAAATATAAACGCTATTTTAAATGTATATATCTAAGATTATAATATATAAGTCCACTGGTCGATAGAAATTCATCTCTTTCTTCACTTCTCTAAAAACAAATTCTTAGCTAAAGAAACCCTTCTCCACTATTTTTCTGAGTAATCGAAGCTTGAAAAGGTATGTTCTCCTTCAATCTTAGCTTCTATGTTCTTTTCTCATCTATATCGGTTCTTCAATACCATCATTGGAGTCGGAAATTTTTTTGATTTGGGGTTTTGATTCTTGGTTTGTGTGAACATGCATGTGCTAGATTGTGATTTTGGGTTTGGATTTAGTCTATTTTGGGTTTCGATTCTTAGTTTTCGCGAACATTCATGTGCAATTTTGTGATTTTGGGTTTCGATTAAGACTATTCTGGGAAGTTTGTGCTTTTGTGTTTCGATTTACACTCTTTTGTGTTTCGATCTAATGTATTTTGTTTGGAACTTCTCAGAAATGCCGCCGAAGACAAGAGGAGGAGGACAAGTGGGTTCTCGTCGTAGTAAACGTAATCAAGGCTTGGAGGTTGAAAAGACATTGGCTTCCCCTAAGAAGACAGTGGCTTCCCCGAAAAAGAGAGTGGCTTCCCCAAAGAAGACAGTGTCTGTGAATAAGAAGACAATAGCAAAGAAAGTGGCTCCCCCAAAAAAAATTGTGGCTGCAACTAAGAGAAGAAAGGATAGAAAGAAGAAACAGACTGTAACTCCGTATGATGATGAGGTAGAAGATGTAACTCCGGATTATAATGAGGTTGAAGATGTAAATCATGTAGAGAACGGTGTGGCAGAGGATAAAGGTGATAAGGAGGATGATCAAGAAGAAGATGCCAATATGGAAGAAAAGGAGGATGAAGAAGAAGATGGTAAGGAGGATGAAGAAGAAGATGGTAAGGAGGATGAAGAAGAAGATGCCAATATGGAACAGAAGGAGGATGAAGAAGAAGGTGAACACGTAGAGAATGAGAACGAAGAGAATGAGAAAGAGAAAGAAGAAACATCTCTCCCTATGGAAGAAGATGGAGTTAGCAATACTCAACAAGCTGAAATTCTTAGTACTGAAGGAATTGTGTTACCAGAGGATGAGGTGAAAGCCAAAAATAAAAGAGGACCAACAAAGATGCGTAGAGTGGCTGAGAATCCGAATGAAAAGGTTGCAGTTACATTCACTGACTTTGGTGAGCATGTTGGACCTGGTTCAGTAACATTATCATCTTTCCTTGGTCCGCTTGTGAGGGAACACGTTCCGGTAACACTAACAGATTGGAGAAGACTTGATGCAGTGACCAAAGAAACAATGTGGGAAGAAATTCAGGTATGTTTATATACAAAAATAAGTTTTGTAGTACAAGCATGAATTTATAAATTTGTTTGATATTTTGTTATTTCGATGCAGGGGAGGTTTAACTTGCAAGAAGAGTGGCAGAAACATGTTATTTTCAAGCAATTGGGGAGTTTGTGGAGGGCTGGGAAGTCAAGGTTAGTGACACAAGTACGTGCTGCGAAGACTACTGCTGAGAGAATAGATTTAAAACCCAGCAACATCCCATCCATTCAAGTGTGGAACTCTTGGGTTAGAAGCAAGACTACCAAATCTTTCACGGTAAATCATCTTAAACTAAGAAACTTTCTTGTTTATATGTCATGTCTTATAGATTTAATCACACTCAAATTTATATTGCAGGAAATAAGTAACAAGTACATGAAGCGGAGAAGAAATCAGATTCCTCACACAACCAGTCGCAAAGGAATGCTTCGTTTAGCTTATGATATGGTAAAAAAAGGAACTCAAACTTCTATATATTGTACATATTGTTTTGATAAAATGGTAGTGAAATATGTGTGTGTTTTATATAGAAAAAAAAGAGCCAAGACCCAAGTAAGATAAGTAGGAGTAAGGTTTGGATTGCGGGACATACTCATGCTGATGGTAGACCAGTGAAGCCTCAGTTTGCTGAGACTATTTTAAGAGTTATGGAACTGTTTATATTTTGTATGCTTAATGGATTTTGATCAGTTAGTTATCTGGTGAATAAAAATTTGTATCAGGAACAAATACAATCACTTGATAGTCAAATGGACTCTACATCAGCTGCTGAGAACATAAGGGAAGATGTTGTGAGCAAGATTTTGGGAAGAGACAAACCTGGACGAGTAAGAGGGTTTGGTAGAGGGATTACGGCTACTAAGCTAGCATTTCTTCAGTGTAGAGACAAAAAGATTGCTGATATGGCGAGTCAGCTTGAGGAGTTAAAGGGAATGGTCAGAGAATTGGTTGGAAAGAAGGTAGCATTTCTTCATTACATTTGGTAAGGTTGAATTAGTCTAAAGACATTTAAGTATTCCATTTCCTTGTTACAGAAAAGTAATGGTGATACTGCAACATCTGAGGCTAGTGCTGGATTCAAAGAAGGAGTGAGAGTACAAATACTGGATTGGTTTGATTCAGAAGATGTTGTTGTTGTAGTTGTTCTACATGATCAGTGGGTTGCTGATATGCAGGATCGCAGCGGCAGAGAGTATTAAAATCTTTGTTAGTGGTCGGTTACTCCGGTGAAGACGACTGAAGGCGATGGTGGTGGTGACGAGCATCGCGGTCGTCGACGCTCGAATAGAGACTGATTAGACTGATACAGAGAGCTGGTCCGATCGATTTGCGTTGTGTAGGTTGATTGAACCTTTTGTTGTCACGGCGTGAGGAAGAGTGAAGATGAAAGGTGGTGATAGGGGGGGGCCAAGGGTTTGCTATGCGTGTCTGATGTTCTTTTTACCCATCTGCCTCTCTCTCTCTTCTCTCTCTCTCTCTCTCTCTCTCTCTCTTGCTCTTCTCTCTCTCTCTCTCTCTCTCATGAAAAGAATTGAAAAAGGATGGAGACAAATATCAAGCGTTGATTGAGTATCATCTAACAGTCAAGAAGGTGATCCGAGTCCAACCAATAGAAAACAAAGGTGAAGATAGATAGGAGATTGATTTTGGATCTTTGATTGAAAAATCAATCAATGGCTCAGAAAAAAAGTAAATGTTATTTTTTTTTATAATTGTTGTAAAATTATTTAAACTTTAAATAATTTGATATCATAATTTAAAACTTTTAGTCTGTATTTTATCTGTATTTTTTATTTAAATATTAACATTGTGTGATTGACTAAAGTATTAAAAATTTAGATTTAATGTTTTATGATATAGATCAATATGAAGTATGTGGTTAGGAGTTTAGGGATTGAAGTTATATTATGAATATACTCATTTATTTAAATTTTATAGAGTGTTTAGTTTCATCATTTAGTATAAAATAAGTGTTATAAATTTAAAATGTTATGATTTAATACTTCTTGTATAGAGTTTGGAATGATATAGGGTTTCGAGTTACAAGTAGAGTTAGGGGTATATGTAGGGTTTGTATTATAATGTTTAAAGTTGAATATTTATGTATGATATTTGAGTGTTTGGATTAAAATGTTTAAAGTGGAAGATTTATGAATAAAATGAAATTCAAGATATAGGGCTTGAGATATGTAGTTAAGGTTTAGGGTATGTTTAGGGTTTAGAACTTAAGGTAATTTTTTTTGTTTTTTCTAATTTACTATTAGTGTTGGATTTTCTTTTTATCATATTAAAGTAAAACAATTATTTATATATTTATTTATTTATTTATCAATTAGTGATTATAATAGCATTAATAAATATAATTCACTCTAATAAAACACAAGTAAATAATTAATAAATATAATTTGGATGTGATACAGAGATTTTATAAAGATAATCTTTATTTTATTAAGAAATTTCAAATTTATTGAACAATCATAAACGAATGTTCTTTACGAATCAATTTTTTTTAAAAATTATTGTTTGAGGTTTAGAATTTAGATTTATGATTCGATTTTGGATGTGATTTGAAGTTAAATTTTGAGTTTATGGTTTAAAATTTGATATAAGGTTTAGAATTAAGTTTTGGAGTTTAGGATATACACCTCTAAAATATTATATATAAAATATTTTTTTTATCAAAACTCAAATTATCATTTTTATCCTTTTAGGGTATGTTTAGGGTTTTGATTTTTTTTGAGAAAAAATATTATTTTTGTTTAGGGTTTAGATTTTGAGGTAAAAACTACTCTTTTTTTTTCTAATTTGTTATTAGTACTAGATTTTCTTTTTATCATATAACATTCCCATACATTATCATAACCATCTCTCCATGTTTCTAAATAGGTACAAAACATATTGAATTTTTAGCTATAAAGACAAGAACTTTTCAGTTACAAGAATCAAAAGGATCAATCTCCGGATTATCCTTTCTTCTTGTTCTTGTGTGGACCCATTACCAGTGAATCACCTAAACGATCCCAGAACATTGACACAAGCCTCTAGAGATAACGAAGCAGACCACTCGGTAACAAACACAATCACATTGGAAGCTCTAGATGCCATTTCTATGTGCTGCATCACGTAACCTCTTCTCCATTCCTAAAAACATGTTTAGAACAGAATAAACATAAATAAACCTTAGAACTACTCAAATCAAACTTCAAAAGTAGAAATAAAAACTCTAAAACTACTTGAATATGAAAGAAGCAAGAATATATGGAGATGTGTAACTCCCTCTACCTGAGAAGTTTCATAATCGGTTAGTGCATCAGGAAACAAAGTATTGTAGCTCCATCAAAAGTGGACAACAAGGGCCATCTTTCTTGAAACAGAGGTTCCCATAAGATATCAGAACCACATAGCTCTCTCTGCTGCTTCCACAGGTGCTCTGTTTATTTTCTGTAACTCGTGAGATTACATTGATCTTGCTTCGAGTAACACAAGAATCACATCAGCTAAACTTTACATCCCATGAAACCTGAGATGCTACTAGTTACTTGAGGAGTGGAGAGAAGCAAGGCACCGTGTTGACTGAGTTTAGATCCCAGCGATCACATCCTCGTCCTCCTCCACTGCATGATCTGGACTCTGATGATTTCTCTCCCCTGGAGATCCGGAGATGGAGACGGTTGCGAGAGGAACGAAGCTACACCCCAGAATTGGCTTCTCAAGGTCTTGGTAAGCTCCGAGATGTCTTCCTTAACTCCTCGAGGAGACTGTGACTCCGACACCGATTGATTCTGAGCGGACTCATCATCACCAGGCCGTGGCTTCTCGACATCGTCGACGTCATCGTCGAGCTTAAGTGAGTTCGCGATGGATCTAGCTAACCAAACCATATCTGATTCTCTTCAATCTCTCTCTCACACACAAGTTGCGAACGTGATCTTTTTACAACAGCTCGTTGATGGAAGAGGTTCGTCTCGGTGATGAAAGAGGGGCTTCCTTTGCCGGTGAGGTTTAAAGGAAGAGGCTTTACGGGTCGTTGGAAACAGCCGGAGGAATTCACCGGAGATTGGATGTGTACGACGCGGTAGGACCTGTCGATGCTGTTTCGAAGAGGAATGGAGCTAGGAGCGTAGAGAAAGCTAGAAAGGAGATGCTACAGATCTGAGAAGTGTTGAGAAGCATTTTGGTCCATTAGATCATTTGTAATCAATGGTTAATATTAATCATTAGGGTTATCCATATGAATTTTTTTCTTAACCAAATGAAATTTAAGAAAGAAGAAACAGAAAAATAAATAAAATAATTATAACTCTTCATTGTTTATTTGTTATATCGAATTTTAGAAATTTTAAATGTTATGGATATATATAGATTTTTGAGACAAATTGTTTAAGTTTTAAGTTTAATGTGTTATTGAACTTGCTTTTTTTTTTTAAATATTGAATTTGAACTTAAACTTAAGATTTGAATCACAATAAGAAAATATATAAGTTTAGGGCTGAAATTAAATAAAAAAATATTTAAGTTATAGGGATGGTTGAGAAATAAAATAGAGTAAGAGGGAATCTAAAATAAGGGTAAGAGGGAAAATTAATTATTTTCCCGCCTTAGTTATGCATAACATTTCAAAATAGATAATGCTATGTATACTACATTTCTAATAATTGTGTGAAGAATTGAAATTGGACCAACCAAACATAGCGTTTGCATTTTAAAAAACGCTATCTAAATTTAAGGGGTATGTCAACCATAGCACCAAAGCAAAAGACGCTATCATATACTGCTATCAAAACCCATATTTCTTGTAGTGAAGATGGTTGTTTTTTTATGTTCGCCATGGAAGAGAGAGCTAGAAGAGACAAGGAAAGATTAGAGATTGAGAGAGATCGAGAGACACATTGAGAGTGGAGAGAGATCGAGAGACACAAAGATTCGAGAATCGTCTGAGACAAGAGGAGAGATAACAAAGAGATGAAGGGTTTCGTAGACGAGAGAGATAGAGTTCTTAAATATGTATAAGTGTAAATTTTGGGCTCAAAATAATTGGAGGCAAAACCAATTTGGCCAAAACAATTTGGAGGCAAACCCAAATCGATTAGGTTTAGGCAGCTATTAGGGTTTATTTAGGGTATAAATAGGGTTTAGGTGGGGTTTAGAGATAGTATACATATTTTTTTTAAAAAAAAATATGCACTCATATATTTTAGATTCTTATATTTTTAAAACAATTATGCACTCATATATTTAAAAAAAATATAGACTCATATATTAAAAAACTTTAATTATACATTCATATATCTTACACATACTAAAAACATTAATTATACATTCATATATCTTACAAATACTAAAAACATTAATTATACATTCATATATCTCACAAATACTAAGAACTTGAATAAGATTCACAATCAGAATCGGTACATGACTGTTCTAACTCATCTTCAGAAATGTATTCGTCTTTGGGAGGAACAACTGGCGTCGCATCATAATTTGAATCATCTTCGACAACATGATATTCAATTTTTAACATTCCACTTTGAGCAACAACTTGGTTGTGTGTATCATCTTGTACTGCAGTAAGAGCATCTTCAGAAGTTTCTCGAACCCCTCTAGGCACAAATTTCGTACAGGCCCACCAATCGGTTGCTGGTGTACGACGAATCCGCGGATAAGGAATGAAACAAACCTGATCACAATTACCAGACAGGATAAATGGATCATATTTCTCGTACTGCTAGCATGGAGACACATCGACGTTTCCCGATTTATGTTTTCGAATCCCCCGACCTCCAACTGTGTCAAACCACTTACACTTACAAGCCATGGCCTTAAGCCCAACAGAGCCAGAATACTCAACCATCATTATCTCCTCGATCAGTCCGAAATAGTCAGTGTCCGTTGTATCCCAAACTTGGAGACCATAATGTTGGGTTCTCTTGTCTTTGTCATGGCTATGTGTGTGGAAGCAATATCCCTGTGAGAAGTAAATCGGCCAAGCCTTATAATTGCGTTTCGGACCTTGCAAAAAATCCAACATCCAAAGCGGAAGGTATATTGGGCGCTCAGATCGTCAACATGTTAATTAAAATCATGCGTATTAATGATAAATTCACAGTGAGAGTCAAATAATATCAAAAACTTACATAGTTTTTGACCCATTCCACAAAAGCCTTTGTCTTTCGCTATCTGTAGATTATCACCACCAATATTTGAGTTTATGTCCATCATAAACTCTTCAAACATCCTGCTTGTATTTGTTATAAGCTTATGACTTCCAACTGACATTCTTAGAATGTAACATATAAAAATTAGTTGAAAATACATTTTGTAGGGCTCAAATGTAGGACAATTGAGCATCAAAAAGGTATGCAGCACAGTGTAGTCATCAACGGTTAGATAACTCTTGATAAACTTTTCCACCAACTCGACCTTCATGGTAATACATATTTGGCACATCCTGATCATGATATGTAAATCGAATATCTCCAGGCTGCAAAACTTGAGCTGGCATTTCTGGTTCCCAAAGTAGTGTGCAGAAGCTGTAGAAATCTCCTCATTACAACATTGAGCAATAATGGAACCTGCGATATGTGCCTTATTTTTTAATTTTTTTTCTTCAGATGGTACATGTATCGCTCGAAAGGATACATCCATCTGTATTGCACTGGGCCACCTAGAGCAGCTTTGTCTGGCAAATGCACTGTGATATGCTCCATTACATTAAAAACAAAGGTGGAAAAATCTTTTCCAAATTACAAAGCTTCACTGGAACGTTTTGTTTTAAAATGGCAACATCTTCGTTCCTTAGTACTTTTGCAGAGATATCCCGAAGAAGAGTGCTATCTCTACACAAATTTTCTTTCAGTTAGTGGTTAATAACACTTAAACAAATATATATTTTTTTAAAAATAATTTACCTGAAATTGCGATATGGACATTTTTGGGAAGCAGTTCCTTAAATGCAAATGGGAGAAGTCATTGCATGATGACATGGCAATCATGACTTTTCAGGCCTAAATGCTTCGAATTTACTCGTCTATACATCTACTAAACTTTGAAGCGTACCCATCTGGAAATTTAATATCATCCTTCAGCCATCGCAAGAATTCCATTTTTTTCTTCCTTGGCAAACCGAAATATCGGTACAGGCATCGTTCCATCATTTTTGATATGCAAATCCTGTCTTCTGTCTTCATTATCTTTTGTCTTCTCAGGAACATTTAGCATTGTGTTGATAAGATTATCAAAGAAATTTTTCTCAACGTGCATGAAGTCCACGTTGTGGCGAAGAAGAAGGTTTTCCCAATACGGAAACTCCCAAAATATACTCTTCTTCACCCAATTGTGATCTTTGCATAGTGTTGCAAGATCAGGGGGTGTGCCCACTGATTTGGCAGAAGGTGGGGAAATGAAGTTCGTTGTTCAACGCTCTCTTTCAATCCCAATGGATGGATGATAAAATAAACCTGAAAACAAAGGTATATTCAAGAGAAGCTTACCAATGATAACAAACAGAGAAATAAAGAGATAAAGATGGATATGGTCGGATGGATGCTGATGGATGGTTGAATGGTTGATGGGATCTTTCCGGCTGGTTGTTCAACACCCCTCTTGACTTCTAAATTTTGTTTTGGCTCAGGACAGATCTTTGTGGGGCTTAAATCTTCTTCCGAATTTGGGTATTCGTATATGGGTGGTCTGGAGAACTTCTGGTTTGCAAAATTCATATCTTCCTGATCCGAGTACCTTTGGGTATGATTCCAATTGGGCTGGAATCCTTCATGAGTATAAAATCCATGCAAATTGGTTTCATTGTGAAATTCCTTCTTGTCAATGAGATATGACGTTTTGACTGAAAACATGTCCTGATTAGTCATTTGGCTGGTTGATTGGTGCATCTGTTTGGCCTCTGGTTCAGATACTGTTTCAGTGCTTACAACACGTAGCCTTCTCTGTTGCTCGCAGGTTTCTCGTGTCCATTTCCTCCACAGTCAACAGTTTTCTTCAGTCCGTTGATGTTGTTAATTCTTTCCCGGAGAATTTCTTCTCCCGTCAACAATGGTGGAGGATCATCAGTTACTGTCTCCCCCTTTCGAAACACTTGGTCATTTCTCCTATAAGGATGCTCTTTAGGCAAAAACATTCGATGACAGTCAAACCAACTATGCTTTTTTCCATGTTGCAACCAAAATGACTTTGAATAATCTAAACAATATGGACAAGCTAAATGACCATGAGTCAACCAACCTTACATCATGCCATTAGTGGGAAAGTCATTAATTGTCCACATTAATTCGGCTCGCATCGTAAATCTTTCCTTCCTCGAGATATCGTATGTTTCTGCTCTATGACTCCAAAAACTTTGTAATTCTTCAATTAACGGCTGCAGATATATATCAATGCTCTTCTTTGGATGTCTTGGCCCGGGAACTAGTACTGATACCGGGAGGTAAGTTATACGGTGTCACGATTACGGGCCAGACCGAGTGGGCTTCACCACTCATAAAAACCGGATTAAATCCATCTGTTTCTAACCCTAGATATATATTCCGACTTTATGCAGCGATATTAGGATATACCTCGTTAAAATGCTTCCAAGCCGCTCCATCTGAAGGGTGATGCATTTGTCCTTCCGGCGACTCATGTTCCGCGTGCCATCACTTTTGTGATGCAGTCGCCTCAAGTTGGTACAACCGCTTCAACCTCTCTGTAATAGGCATGTAAAACATTCTTTGTTTTGGCCGCCTTTACCCCCTTCCATGGTTCTGGTGATATCTATCTTTCCCACAAAACCGACACACCAAAAACTCTTTATCTTCTTTCCAAAATAACATGCAGTTATCCTCACCGATATCAATTGTAAGACCTAAACCCAACTGACTAGGACGCGGTCGAAGCCTCACGTCGCTTGGTCCACACACTTACCGAACCTTTAGATTTTTTGCCCTTATTTATAATTTTGCCTGAAGGCGAGGGCTATCTTAGATCTTAGCTTACGACTACCTTAGGCGATTCCTAGCTTAGATCCTTTCAACTTATACACAACGGAATATTTTCTAGATACCATTGGTCTAAAACAAATCTAATACTTGTCCGGTCTAATCACCTCAGCTGTGGTTAGTTAGATCAACTACCAACTAGCTCAAAGGTCGATCCTAAACCCAAACCAAGTCATATTGATCCTAGGTTCCATTCCCCTAAACCATTCTACCAGCATCCTAACCAGATAGTAATATAACTAGGTATTTGATAATTCATACCTTTGCCACATCCACAGAGCTTAGTAGCTCATCGAACCTCCATTTACCCAAAGTACACATACTTGTCTACTGGACCACGATCACTCAATGATCTTACTTAAGGTCCTTATCCTTTTTCGTGCATAGACCAAATCCCTTTTGGTACTTAGTCATTCAACCAACCATCCCCATTGACTCAGTGTCCCTTTGAGAAGCCTTAATTAGTTATGGATATGGATCTGGCCTATCTCGGCTTATGCACCATCCAACAACCCTTTGTTCATCCTATGGACATACAATGCCCATAATATCCTAATTTAATCAACCAAGCATCCTTACATGACTTAGAAATGATGGGTCTTCATATTGTCTGATCGGCCATGGACTATATACAGGACAACCGATCTGACTTGTGCACAACAACTGATGTATTCAGTAAACATATTAGATCCGACACAGTGATCCATCATCCATGGAACAGGTCGTCTATTCTAAGCCATGATCAGATCATACACGGCCTTCCTTTAACAATCACACTTTGTTTGTTACAATCCATTTGTACCTCCTCGGTCCCGAATCCTTCGTACCCTTTCAGACCCAAACTATTCTTACCCTTTAGATCCTGACCCGTTCGCACCCTTTCGATCCCGACCCGTATGAATCCCTTGGATCACAATACATTTTTACCTTTTGGATCACGATACGTTTGTACCTTTTGGATCACGGCACGTTTGTATGTCCTGACTTCAGAAATCATGGACTGAACCATATGGATCAGACAGAACCGCATCCAATGACACCGTTTGGAACATGTACACTTTGGTCGATGGCACATTTTTGTCCTCGTACCCTTTGATACTCGCAACCCTTGGCAGCTCGTACCTTTTGGCTGCTTACATCCTTTGGTAACTCACAACCTTTGGTGACTTGTGACTCTTGGAACTCATACCCTTTGGGTCATTCCCAACCGATCAGCCTAACCACCCCTTCTCTGGAACAATCCGGACTGTCTGCATAACCGACCCATGGTCTAGGTTGCGCTTTGGATGTGATCGGACTAAGCCTAGGGACGCAACCCTTGGACCCAACCATTACAACCCTTGACAAAGAAACCATATGCAGTCGTCCATATATTTACGATGCATCTGTGTATACTCTCAACCCACATATAACATCACTGAACCACCCATGAATCCCACCCGTACAAATGGCTAGGATCAAGGATCTCATGGCCCCAACTCAATTCCGGCCAATGGCTTTGGACTTCTTAACTGAACCGGAAAAAGGCCTAGGTTCACCATCTGATGTGTAATATAACCGTTTTGGCCTCTACACAAACCGCACAGTCCAACCGATCTATTCCTAGGTTAACCGGACCATGGCTGTAATCAATACATTGGGACTTGATCCAATCTATTTGTACCGACTCTAGGCCATATACAAATAGCCCATCCAAGCCGAATGAAACTACAGAATTCCCCTTGACAGAACAAAGGCGAACCAATCCATGGCTATGACCCATCGGACCAACCGTCCAATCGTCCATGAACCAAGGTTTGTGGTTGGTTCCACTCGGACATGACCTTGGCTCTTTACCAAGACAATTTCGACATCAAACCAAACCATTCCGCACGTAAATACAGAGTAGTAGACGAAGAGAAAGTAACTAAAACATAGAAGGAAGAGATTGGATGTAACCAATGCAAAATCGGGCCGACAATCCGATCAAAGCGATCGATTGTTGTGGCAATGGTTCCATGGTTACCCCCATTACCTTGAACGTGTACTCTGGAGACTTATATACATTTTTCCAAATCTTTCTCATTGCCTCTGGTTCCAATTCCAGTCAACCTTGACTTCCCACAATCGGTCTTAACATAGCCGATGATTAACCACAACAATATCGACCTTGTGTGGTCGATTTCTCTCTCTCTCTCTCTCTCTCTATCTCCCCTTTCTCTCTTTATTTTCTTATGGAACTGATGATTATTTTCGTTCCCAGGGTCTCCTATCTATAGAAGAAGGTGTGGGTAACTGTCTAGGCCAAGGAGACACCCCTTTGTGGGCGTATAGGCACCTTTTGGTCCCATTGCCTCCATTCGGCCATAACTGCTACCACTCCCATCCATTCGCCTATAACTCCCCCTGACAGATAATACATGGGCCTAGAACCAATCCTTAGTTCATGGACTGATCCCATGAACTCCCTAAGCCATCAGCCCAATGGCCGGACCACATGGCCCAACCAGTTGTCCCGACTCCAGCCCGGACTGATCCAACTGCCCAAGACCTGAACACTCCTCCAAGATGACATGATCTGACCCCCAGCTGTTCCAGCTGAGTGATATGGTTTTCCAGCTAGCTGAGCTGAAATAACTTTGAGTGATCTAAACTGAGCTTTACCAAACTGCGTCCAGCTGATTGAGCTACCCGTCTACATCGCCCAACTGCCATATCACTCGTCCAGCTCCCTTATGCTTGTTTCCATCTATGTTAAGCTAAGTCTTAGACTTCTAAAGTTCTTAACCTTCCATAATGACCATGAAACACTTCCTTTAGGTCATATGACCTGACTGGTTCGTTTCCTTGAACCGTGGATGATTCTGATAACCTACCCAGGATTGGGGGCGTGAAAAGTCTCCCCCACTTGAAATGGATTCATCCTCGAATCCGAACCAAGTGTTTCATCATTCGTGAAATGTATTCATGACCTTAGTCTCATATGATTTTCTTCCCCAGGAATCACCCTAGTCGAAGACACACGCTCGCAACATATCCTCTAATGTTTGGATTGTTCGTTCGGATTATCCCTCCGTAAGTGGATGATATGTGGTGCTCGTGTTTACTCCCGTTCTTGAAGCCTTTTGAAAAGATCTCCAGAAGTGAGATGTAAAACTTGAGTCCATATCTGATACAATGCTAGCCGTCACACCATGTAATCGGAAGATCTCATTGATGTATTTGCGTACAATCCGATCAACACCCTCTGATTACTTGATGGCCAGAAAGTGTGCTGATTTGTTCAGGTGATCCACCATGAACCAAATTGCATCTTTCTTATTCCTTGGCGTTGGGAACCCAGTAACAAAACCAATTGTGATATGGCCCCGCTCCCTCCGGAATAGCCAAGTTCTGTAACAATTCACTTAGAACCTACTGCTTTGCCTTGATGAGTTGACAAGTGAAATACTTAGCCACCCATTCTGCCACATTAGCCTTCATACGGATCCAATGATAGTACTTCTTGAGGTTCTAGTACACCTTGGGTGTACCGAGATATTAGACTTATGAACTTCTCTAATCATCTCATCCTTTAGTCATCTATCATCAGGAACGCTAATCCTTCCACAGACTAGGTTGGTACCATCCTTCGCGGTTTGGTACTTAGTCCCATACTCAGAGAAACCTTCCTAAGGTTCTCATCTTTACCTTGATCATGTACTCCGGCTCGTTCATTCTGAAAGTAATTGCGTGTCCTATGATCCGAGACTTTC
>CAJHQQ010003357.1:0-45552 GCA_905132885.1 Moricandia moricandioides
TGGCCTTTTTTCTTGCAATGGTCACAGATCAAGGCCTTCCTATCATCTTGCTTGTAAGCTGCCTTGTTTGCCACTGCTTCCTCAGCTTGGTGAAGCCATGGTTAAGTCTCCTTTACTTCCAAATAAGCCCACTGAGCCTTCCTCCTTCTGGATTTGAGCACATACTTCATCCAGGTCAGGTTAGCTTATCAGCTCTCAAGATGTGCTTAATCAGGCCTTCCATAAGATGGGTTGAGAGTGAAACAATAACCCAAATACTTTGTCCTCTTCACGCCTTTGTTAAGAGAGTGGCAGGGTCAGTTGTGTGAGGCCTTAGTAACTCCAACTCTGCCCAAAGAGATCTGTACTTGCCAAAATTAGGTTTGGAAAACTCCCCATCTCCTTGGCTGAGAGCATTGATGGCTCTTTTCACTTCAAAAACTCTAGTAAGGTTGGAGACATTTCCATACACTTTGTAGAGAGTATCCCACAGCTGCTGGTGGTCTCACAGTATGAGTAAGACTCCATAATAGCTGGTTCAAGGGAGCTAAGGAGGGCTGTGAGCACCATCAGATCTTCTTGACCCCATTTGTCTTCATCAGCTACCACCATCTCATTTCCATCTTCTCCTTGGATAGTTTGTTTTGGAGCTGCTTCTGTTGAGACATGGCTCCATAAACCTTTTCCTCCAAGGGCAATCTTCACCATCCTGGCCCATAAGAGATAGTTAACTCCTTTTAAGGTCACAGGAATGCAGAGAGTTCGGTTGTTGTTGTTGCTGCCATCCATCTTTGCTTCCACTCGCCAAGAACACAAGAACATGAGAGAGAAGGATTTAAAAAATGGAGAGAAATAAATTCAGAGTGTTTGCGGAAGAAAGAGTAGGTTCAAGAGCTTTGTTGCTCTGATACCATGAAAAAATGAGAGATTTAGAGAGAGTTTATTGCTGGAGAATGAAGAACATGAAGAACAAGAGAGAGAGAGTGAGTGATTTTGACATTAGAGAGAGAGAAGGAGAGAAAATATTTTTCTTGATTTATTTCTGGTTGCATATAATTATATTTAAAGACAGAGAAGAAAGAGAGAGGAAATCAACAGCACACTGGATAAAAGACTACACTGGATAAAAGACTGTATTCTGACTGGATAAAAGACTGTATTCTGACCCAACAGCTCTTTTGGCAGTAGATCTGGATTTGAATTCAAACGTGACCATGACAGCTGGTTAACTCAACCCCACTTGTCTTCCCAAGCTTCTTTAGGTTAAGTTAGGCGACTCTGCCTTACCTTATAAGTTTTATAAGGTTACCTTATAAGTCTGTGCAGACCAAGTGACTTTGAAACCATCCGGATGACTCCAATGATATTGATTCAATGATATTGATTCAACTTCTTCATCATAACTCCAATGATATTGATCCAACTTCAGGATGATTCTACACTGATTTATGAGTCATAATAAAGCTTCTTGCATCTTGATTCATTCTGGTTTGATTAGAATCAAGAAGAAATAGTCAAATCTCCAAACAGGGTAAACTGGAGTCACTTCGGTTAAAAGTGGGATAACTTTTTCATCATAACTCCTATGATCTTGATTCCAATTCAGGGTGATTCTTAACTGATTTATGAGTCCAAATCAAGCTTCTTACATCGTGATTCATTCTGGTTTTATTTTTATCAAGAAGAAATTGCCAAATCTCCAAACAGGGTAAACTAGAATCACTTCGGTTAAAAGTTGAATAACTTCTTCATCATAACTCCTATGATCTTGATTCAACTTCATGGTGATTCTACACAGATTAATGAGTCCAAATCAATCTTCTTACATCGTGATTCATTCTTGTTTTATTAGTATCAAGAATAAATTGCCAAATCTCCAAACAGGATAAACTGGATTCACTTCGGTTAAAAGTGAGATAACTTCTTCATCATAACTCCAATGATATTGATTCAACTTCAGGGTGATTCTACAATGATTTATGAGTATAAATCAAGCTTTTTACATCGTGATTCATTCTGGTTTTATTAGTATGAAGAATAAATTGCCAAATCTCTTAACAGGATAAAGTGGAATCACTTCGGTTAAAAGTGGAATAACTTCTTCATCATAAATCCAATGATATTGATTCAACTTCAGGATGATTCTACACTGATTAATGAGTCCAAATCAAGCTTCTGACATCTTGATTCATTCTGGCTTAATTAGAATCAAGAAGAAATTGTCAAATCTCCAAAAAAGGTAAATTGGAGCACTTTGGTTAAAATTGGGATAACTTATTCATCATAACTCCTATGATCTTGATTCAGCTTCAGGGTGATTCTACACTGATTTATGAGTCCAAATCAAGCTTCTTACATCGTGATTCATTCTGGTTTTATTAGTATCAAGAAGAAATTGCCAACTCTCCAAACAGGGCAAACTGGAATCACTTCGGTTAAAAGTGGGATAACTTCTTCATCATAACTCCTATGATCTTGATTCAACTTCAGTGTGATTCTACACTGATTTATGAGTCCAAATCAAGCTTCTTATATCGTGATTCATTCTGGTTTGATTAGAATCAAGAAGAAATTGCGAAATCTCAAAACAGGGTAAACTGGAGTCACTTCGGTTAAAAGTGGGATAACTTCTTCATCATAACTCCTATGATCTTCATTCTAATTCAGGGTGATCCTAAACTAATTTATGAGTCCAAATCAAGCTTCTTACATCATGATTCATTCTGGTTTTATTTATATCAAGAAAAAATTGCCAAATCTCCAAACAGGGTAAACTGGAATCACTTTGGTTAAAAGTGGGATAACTTCTTCATCATAATTCCTATTATCTTGATTCAACTTCTGGGTGATTCTACACTGATTTATGAGTCCAAATCAGGATTCTTACTTGGTTTTATTAGTATCAAGAATAAATTTCCAAATCTCCAAACAAAGCAAATTGGAATCACTTCGGTTAAAAGTGGGATAACTTCTTCATCATAACTCCAATGATATTGATTCAACTTCAGGATGATTCTACACTGATTTATGAGTAAAAATCAAGCTTCTTACATCTTTATTCATTCTAGTTTGATTAGAATCAAGAAGAAATAGCCAAATCTCCAAACAGGGTAAACTGGAGTCACTTCGGTTAAAAGTGGGATAACTTTTTCATCATAACTCCTATGATCTTGATTCCAATTCAGGGTGATTCTAAACTGATTTATGAGTCCAAATCAAGCTTATTACATCGTGATTCATTCTGGTTTTATTTTTATCAAGAAGAAATTGCCAAATCTCCAAACAGGGTAAACTAGAATCACTTCGGTTAAAAGTGGGATAACTTCTTCATCATAACTCCTATTATCTTGATTCAACTTCTGGGTGATTCTACACTGATTTATGAGTCTAAATCAAGATTCTTACTTGGTTTTATTAGTATCAACAATAAATTGCCAAATCTCCAAACAAAGCAAATTGGAATCACTTCGGTTAAAAGTGGGATAACTTCTTCATCATAAGTCCAATGATATTGATTCAACTTCAGGATGAGTCTGCACTGATTTATGAGTCCAAATCAAGCTTCTTACATCTTTATTCATTCTGTTTTTGATTAGAATCAAGAAGAAATTGCCAAATCTCCAAAAAGGGAAATTGGAGTCACTTCGGTTAAAAGTGGGATAACATCTTCAGCATAACTCCTATGATCTTGATTCAGCTTCAGAGTGATTCTACACTGATTTATGAGTCCAAATCAAGCTTCTTACATCGTGATTCATTCTGGTTTTATTAATACCAAGAAGAAATTGCCAACTCTCCAAACAAGGCAAACTGGAATCACTTCGGTTAAAAGTGGGATAACTTCTTCATCATAATTCCTATGATCTTGATTCAACTTCAGCGTGATTCTACACTGATTTATGAGTCCAAATAAAGCTTCTTACATCGTGATTTATTATGATTTTATTAGTATTAAGAAGAAATTGCCAAATCTCCAAACAGGGTAAACTGGAATCCCTTCGGTTAAAAGTGGAATAACTTCTTCATCATAACTACTATGATCTTGACTCAACTTCAGGGTGATTCTACACAGATAAATGAGTCCAAATCAAGATTCTTACATCGTGATTCATTCTTTTTTTATTAGTATAAAGAATAAATTGCCAAATCTCTAAACAGGGCAAACTGGAATCACTTCGGTTAAAAGTGGGATAACTTCTTCATCATATCTCCAATGATATTGATTCAACTTCAGGATGATTATACACTGATTTATGAGTCCAAATCAAGCTTCTTACATCTTGATTCATTCTGGTACTGATTTATGAGTCCAAATCAAGCTTCTTACATCTTGATTCATTCTGGTTTGATTAGAGTCAAGAAGAAATTGTGAAATCTCAAAACAGGGTAAACTGGAGTCACTTCGGTTAAAAGTGGGATAACTTCTTCATCATAACTCCTATGATCTTCATTCTAATTCAGGGTGATTCTAAACTGATTTATGAGTCCAAATCAAGCTTCTTACAACGTGATTCATTCTGATTTTATTAGTATCAAGAAGAAATTGCCAAATCTCCAAAAAGGGTAAACTGTATTCACTTCGGTTAAAAGTGGGATAACTTCGTCATCATAACTCCTATGATATTGATTCAAATTCAGGGTGATTATCCACTGATTTATGAGTACAAATCAAGATTCTTACATCTTGATTCATTATCGTTTGATTAGAATCAAGAAGAAATTGCCAACTCTCCAAACAGGGCAAACTGAAATCACTTCGGTTAAAAGTGGGATAACTTCTTCATCATAAATCCAATGATATTGATTCAACTTCAGGATTATTCTACACTGATTTATGAGTCCAAATCAAGCTTCTTGCATCTTGATTCATTCTGGCTTAATTAATCAAGAAGAAATTTCCAAATCTCCAAACAAGGTAAACTGGAGTCACTTCAGTTAAAAGTGGGATAACTTCTTCATCATAACTCCTATGATCTTGATTCAAATTCGGGGTGATTCTAAACTTATTTATGAGTCCAAATCAAGCTTCTTACATCGTGATTCATTCTGGTTTTATTTGTATAAAGAAGAAATTGCCAAATCTCCAAACAGGGTAAACTGGAATCACTTCGGTTAAAAGTGGGATAACTTCTTCATCATAACTCCAATGATATTGATTAAACTTCAGGATGATTATACACTGATTTATGAGTCCAAATCAAGCTTCTTACATCTTGATTCATTCTGGTTTAATTAGAATCAAGAAGAAATTGCAAACTCTCCAAATAGGGCAAACTGGAATTACATCGGTTAAAAGTGGGATAACTTCTTCATCATAACTCCTATGATCTTGATTCAACTTCAGGGTGATTCTACACTGATTTATGAGTCCAAATCAAGCTTTTTACATCGTGATTCATTCTTTTTTTATTAGTATCAAGAAGAAATTGGCGAATCTCCAAACAGGGCAAACTGGAGTCACTTCGGTTGAAAGTGGAATAACTTCTTCATCATAACTCCTATGATCTTGATTCAACTTCATGGTGATTCTACTCTGATTTATGAATCCAAATAAAGCTTCTTACATCGTGATTTATTCTGGTTTTATTAGTATCAAGAAGAAACTGCTAAATCTCCAAACAGGGTAAACTGGATTCACTTCGGTTAAAAGTGGGATAACTTCTTCATCATAACTCCTGTGATATTGATTCAAATTCACGGTGATTATCCACTGATTTATGAGTCCAAATCAAGATTCTTACATCTTGATTCATTATGGTTTGATTAGAATCAAGAAAATATTGCCAACTCTCCAAACAGGACAAATTGGAGTCACTTCGGCTAAAAGTGGGATAACTTCTTCATAATAACTCCTATGATCTTGATTCAACTTCAGGGTGATTCTAAACTTATTTATGTGTCCAAATAAAGCTTTTTACATCGTGATTCGTTCTGGTTTTATTAGTATCAAGAAGAAATTGTCAACTCTCCAAACAGGGCAAACTAGAATCTCTTCGGTTAAAAGTGGGATAACTTCTTCATCATAACTCCTATGATCTTGATTCAAATTCAGGGTGATTCTACACTGATTTATGAGTCCAAATCAAGATTCTTACATCGTGATTAATTCTGGTTTTATTAGTACAAGAAGAAATTACAAAAATCTCCAAACAGGGGAAACTGGATTCACTTCGGTTAAAACTGGGATAACTTCTTCATCATAACTCCTATGATATTGATTCAACTTCAGGGTGATTATCCACTGATTTATGAGTCCAAATCAAGATTCTTACATCTTGATTTATAATGGTTTGATTAGAATCAAGAAGAAATTGTAAACTCTCTAAACAGGGCAAACTGGAATTACTTCGGTTAAAAGTGGAATAACTTCTTCATCATAAGTCCAATGATATTGATTCAACTTCAGGATAATTCTGCACTGCTTTATGATTCCAAATCATGCTTCTTACATCTTGATTCATTCTTGTTTGATTAGAATCAAGAAGAAATTGCCAAATCTCCAAACAAGGTAAATTGGAGTCACTTCGGTTAAAAGTGGGATAACTTCTTCATCATAACTCCTATGATCTTGATTCAACTTCAGGGTGATTCTAAACTTATTTATGAGTCCAAATCAAGCTTCTTACATCGTGATTCGTTCTGGTTTTATTAGTATCAAGAAGAAATTGCCAACCCTCCAAACAGGGCAAACTGGAATTACTTTGGTTAAAAGTGGGATAACTTCTTCATCATAACTCCAATGATATTGATTCAACTTCAGGATGATTATACACTGATTTATGAGTCAAAATAAAGCTTCTTAAATCTTGATTTATTCTGGTTTGATTAGAATCAAGAAGAAATTGCCAACTCTCCAAACATGGCAAACTGGAATCACTTCGGTTAAAAGTGGGATAACTTCTTCATCATAACTCCTACGATCTTGATTCAACTTCAGGGTGATTCTACAGTGATTTATGAGTCCAAATAAAGCTTCTTACATCGTGATTCATTCTGGTTTTAGTTTTATCAAGAAGAAATTGCCAAATCTCCAAACAGGGTAAACTGGAATCACTTCGGTTAAAAGTGGAATAACTTCTTCATCATAACTCCTATGATCTTGATTCAACTTCAGGGTGATTATACACAGATTAATGAGTCCAAATCAAGCTTCTTACATCGTGATTCATTCTTGTTTTATTAGTATCAAGAATAAATTGTCAAATCTCCAAACAGGGCAAACTGGAATCACTTCGGTTAAAAGTGGGATAACTTCTTCATCATAACTCCAGTGATATTGATTCAACTTCAGGATGATTCTACACTGATTTATGAGTCCAAATCAAGCTTCTTACATCTTGATTCATTCTGGTTTGATTAGAATCAAGAAGAAATTGCGAAATCTCAAAACAGGGTAAACTGGACTCACTTCCGTTAAAAGTGGGATAATTTCTTCATCATAACTCCTATGATCTTCATTCTAATTCAGGGTGATTCTAAACTGATTTATGAGTCCAAATCAAGCTTCTTACATTATGAATCATTCTAGTTTTATTTATATCAAGAAAAAATTGCCAAATCTCCAAACAGGGTAAACTGGAATCACTTCGGTTAAAAGTGGGATAACTTCTTCATCATAATTCCTATTATCTTGATTCAACTTCTGGGTGATTCTGAACTGATTTATGAGTCTAAATCAAGATTCTTACATCTTGATTCATTCTGTCAAATCTCCAAACAAAGCAAATTGGAATTACTTCGGTTAAAAGTGGGATAACTTCTCCATCATAAGTCCAATGATATTGATTCAACTTCAGGATGATTCTGCCATGATTTATGAGTCCAGATCAAGCTTCTTACATCTTTATTCATTGTGTTTTTGATTAGAATCAAGAAGAAATTGCCAAATCTCTATAAAGGTAAATTGGAGTCACTTCGGTTAAAAGTGGGATAACTTCTTCAGCATAACTCCTATGATCTTGATTCAGCTTCAGGGTGATTCTACACTGATTTATGAGTCCAAATCAAGCTTCTTACATCGTGATTCATTCTGGTTTTATTAGTATCAAGAAGAAATTGCCAACTCTCCAAACAGGGCAAACTGGAATCACTTCGGTTAAAAGTGGGATAACTTCTTCATCATAACTCCTACGATCTTGATTCAACTTCAGGGTGATTCTACACTAATTTATGAGTCCGAATCAAGCTTCTTACATCATGAAGAAATTGCCAACTCTCCAAACTGGGTAAACTGGAATCACTTCGGTTAAAAGTGGGATAACTTCTTCATCATAACTCCTATGATCTTGATTCAACTTCAGGGTGATTCTACACTGATTTATGAGTCCAAATAAAGTTTCTTACATCGTGATTCATTCTGATTTTATTAGTATTAAGAAGAAATTGCCAAATCTCCAAACAGGGTAAACTGGATTCACTTCGGTTAAAAGTGAGATAACTTCTTCATCATAACTCCAATAATATTGATTCAACTTCAGGGTGATTCTACAATGCTTTATGAGTATAAATCAAGCTTTTTACATCGTGTTCATTCTGGTTTTATTAGTATGAAGAATAAATTGCCAAATCTCTTAACAGGATAAAGTGGAATCACTTCGGTTAAAAGTGGAATAACTTCTTCATCATAAATCCAATGATATTGATTCAACTTCAGGATGATTCTACACTGATTTATGAGTAAAAATCAAGCTTCTTACATCTTTATTCATTCTAGTTTGATTAGAATCAAGAAGAAATAGCCAAATCTCCAAACAGGGTAAACTGGAGTCACTTCGGTTAAAAGTGGGATAACTTTTTCATCATAACTCCTATGATCTTGATTCCAATTCAGGGTGATTCTAAACTGATTTATGAGTCCAAATCAAGCTTATTACATCGTGATTCATTCTGGTTTTATTTTTATCAAGAAGAAATTGCCAAATCTCCAAACAGGGTAAACTAGAATCACTTCGGTTAAAAGTGGGATAACTTCTTCATCATAACTGCTATTATCTTGATTCAACTTCTGGGTGATTCTACACTGATTTATGAGTCCAAATCAGGATTCTTACTTGGTTTTATTAGTATCAAGAATAAATTTCCAAATCTCCAAACAAAGCAAATTGGAATCACTTCAGTTAAAAGTGGGATAACTTCTTCATCATAAGTTCAATGATATTGATTCAACTTCAGGATGATTCTGCACTGATTTATGAGTCCAAATCAAGCTTCTTACATCTTTATTCATTCTGGTTTTGATTAGAATCAAGAAGAAATTGCCAAATCTCCAAAAAAGGTAAATTGGAGTCACTTCGGTTAAAAGTGGGATAACTTCTTCAGCATAACTCCTATGATCTTGATTCAGCTTCAGGGTGATTCTACACTGATTTATGAGTCCAAATCAAGCTTCTTACATCGTGATTCATTCTGGTTTTATTAGTATCAAGAAGAAATTGCCAACTCTCCAAACATGGCAAACTGGAATCACTTCGGTTAAAAGTGGCATAACTTCTTCATCATAACTCCTACGATCTTGATTCAACTTCAGGGTGATTCTACAGTGATTTATGAGTCCAAATAAAGCTTCTTACATCGTGATTCATTCTGATTTTATCAGTATCAAGAAGAAATTGCCAAATCTCCAAACAGGGTAAACTGGAATCACTTCGGTTAAAATTGGGATAACTTCGTCATCATAACTCCTATGATATTGATTCTAATTCAGGGTGATTCTAAACTGATTTATGAGTCCAAATCAAGCTTCTTACATCATGATTCATTCTGGTTTTATTTATATCAAGAAAAAATTGCCAAATCTCCAAACAAGGTAAACTAGAATCACTTCGGTTAAAAGTGGGATAACTTCTTCATCATAACTGCTATTATCTTGATTCAACTTCTGGGTGATTCTACACTGATTTATGAGTCTAAATCAAGATTCTTACTTGGTTTTATTAGTATCAAGAATAAATTACC
The DNA here is from genome assembly GCA_905132885.1 of Moricandia moricandioides. Classification (NCBI taxonomy): domain Eukaryota; kingdom Viridiplantae; phylum Streptophyta; class Magnoliopsida; order Brassicales; family Brassicaceae; genus Moricandia; species Moricandia moricandioides. Next base: position 9,934 of record CAJHQQ010003357.1, read on the forward strand.
AAATCTCCAAACAAAGCAAATTGGAAACACTTCGGTTAAAAGTGGGATAACTTCTTCATCATAAGTCCAATGATATTGATTCAACTTCAGGATGAGTCTGCACTGATTTATGAGTCCAAATCAAGCTTCTTACATCTTTATTCATTCTGTTTTTGATTAGAATCAAGAAGAAATTGCCAAATCTCCAAAAAAGGGAAATTGGAGTCACTTCGGTTAAAAGTGGGATAACATCTTCAGCATTACTCCTATGATCTTGATTCAGCTTCAGGGTGATTCTACACTGATTTATGAGTCCAAATCAAGCTTCTTACATCGTGATTCATTCTGGTTTTATTAATACCAAGAAGAAATTGCCAACTCTCCAAACAAGGCAAACTGGAATCACTTCGGTTAAAAGTGGGATAACTTCTTCATCATAATTCCTATGATCTTGATTCAACTTCAGGGTGATTCTACACTGATTTATGAGTCCAAATAAAGCTTCTTACATCGTGATTCATTCTGATTTTATTAGTATTAAGAAGAAATTGCCAAATCTCCAAACAGGGTAAACTGGAATCACTTCGGTTAAAAGTGGAATAACTTCTTCATCATAACTACTATGATCTTGATTCAACTTCAAGGTGATTCTACACAGATATATGAGTCCAAATCAAGATTCTTACATCGTGATTCATTCTTTTTTTATTAGTATAAAGAATAAATTGCCAAATCTCTAAAAAGGGCAAACTGGAATCACTTCGGTTAAAAGTGGGATAAATTCTTCATCATAACTCCAATGATATTGATTCAACTTCAGGATGATTCTACACTAATTTATGAGTCCAAATCAAGCTTCTTACATCTTGATTCATTCTGGTTTGATTAAAGTCAAGAAGAAATTGTGAAATCTCAAAACAGGGTAAACTGGAGTCACTTCGGTTAAAAGGGGGATAACTTCTTCATCATAACTCCTATGATCTTCATTCTAATTCAGGGTGATTCTAAACTGATTTATGAGTCCAAATCAATCTTCTTACATCGTGATTCATTCTGGTTTTATTTATATCAAGAAAAAATTGCCAAATCTCCAAACAGGGTAAACTGGAATCACTTCGGTTAAAAGTGGGATAACTTCTTCATCATAACTCCAATTATCTTGATTCGACTTCAGGGTGATTCTACACTGATTTATGAGTCCAAATCAAGCTTCTTACATCGTGATTTATTCTGGTTTTATTAGTATCAAGAATAAATTGCCAAATCTCCAAACAGGGTAAACTGGATTCACTTCGGTTAAAAGTGGGATAACTTCTTCATCATAACTCCTATGATATTGATTCAAATTCAGGGTGATTATCCACTGATTTATGAGTCCAAATAAAGATTCTTACATCTTGATTCATTATGGTTGATTAGAATGAAGAAAAAATTGCCAACTCTCCAAACAGGACAAATTGGAGTCACTTCGGCTAAAAGTGGGATAACTTCTTCATCATAACTCCTATGATCTTGATTTAACTTCAGGGTGATTCTGCACTGATTTATGATTCCAAATAATGCTTCTTACATCTTGATTCATTCTGGTTTGATTAGAATCAAGGAGAAATTGCCAAAAATCTCCAAACAAGGTAAATTGGAGTCACTTCGGTTAAAAGTGGGATAACTTCTTCATCATAACTCCTATGATCTTGATTCAACTTCAGGGTGATTCTAAACTTATTTATTAGTCCAAATCAAGCTTCTTGCATTGTGATTTGTTCTGGTTTTATTAGTATCAAGAAGAAATTGCCAACTCTCCAAACAGGGCAAACTGGAATTACTTTGGTTAAAAGTGGGATAACTTCTTCATCATAACTCCAATGATATTGATTCAACTTCAGGATGATTCTACACTGATTTATGAGTAAAAATCAAGCTTCTTACATCTTTATTCATTCTAGTTTGATTAGAATCAAGAAGAAATAGCCAAATCTCCAAACAGGGTAAACTGGAGTCACTTCGGTTAAAAGTGGGATAACTTTTTCATCATAACTCCTATGATCTTGATTCCAATTCAGGGTGATTCTAAACTGATTTATGAGTACAATTAAAGCTTCTTAAATCATGATTCATTCTGGTTTTATTTTTATCAAGAATAAATTGCCAAATCTCCAAACTGGGTAAACTGGAATCACTTCGGTTAAAAGTGGAATAACTTCTTCATCATAACTCCTATGATCTTGATTCAACTTCAGGGTGATTATACACATATTAATGAGTCTAAATAAAGCTTCTTACATCGTGATTCATTCTTGTTTTATTAGTATCAAGAATAAATTGCCAAATCTGCCAAACAGGGCAAACTGGAATCACTTCGGTTTAAAAGTGGGATAACTTCTTCATCATAACTCCAGTGATATTGATTCAACTTCAGGATGATTCTACACTGATTTATGAGTCCAAATAAATCTTCTTACATCGTGATTCGTTCTGGTTTTATTAGTATCAAGAAGAAATTGTCAACTCTACAAACAGGGCAAACTGGAATCACTTCGGTTAAAAGTGGGATAACTTCTTCATCATAACTCCAGTGATATTGATTCAACTTCAGGATGATTCTACACTGATTTATGAGTCCAAATCAAGCTTCTTACATCTTGATTCATTCTGGTTTGATTAGAATCAAGAAGAAATTGCGAAATCTCAAAACAGGGTAAACTGGAGTCACTTCGGTTAAAAGTGGGATAATTTCTTCATCATAACTCCTATGATCTTCATTCTAATTCAGGGTGATTCTAAACTGATTTATGAGTCCAAATCAAGCTTCTTACATTTTGATTCATTCTGGCTTTATTTATATCAAGAAAAAATTGCCAAATCTCCAAACAGGATAAACTGGAATCACTTCGGTTAAAAGTGGGATAACTTCTTCACCATAACTCCTATTATCTTGATTCAACTTCTGGGTGATTCTACATTGATTTATGAGTCTAGATCAAGATTCTTACTTGGTTTTATTAGTATCAAGAATAAATTGCCAAATCTCCAAACAAATCAAATTGGAATCACTTCGGTTAAAAGTGGGATAACTTCTTCATCATAACTCCTATGATCTTGATTCAAATTCAGGGTGATTCTACACTGCTTTATGAGTCCAAATCAAGCTTCTTACATCGTGATTCATTCTGGTTTATTAGTACAAGAAGAAATTACCAAATCTCCAAACAGGGGAAACTGGATTCACTTCGGTTAAAACTGGGATAACTTCTTCATCATAACTCCTATGATATTGATTCAACTTCAGGGTGATTATCCACTGATTTATGAGTCCAAATCAAGATTCTTACATCTTGATTTATTATGGTTTGATTAGAATCAAGAAGAAATTGCAAACTCTCCAAATAGGGCAAAATGGAATTACTTCGGTTAAAAGTGGAATAACTTCTTCATCATAAGTCCAATGATATTGATTCAACTTCAGGATGATTCTGCACTGATTTATGATTCCAAATAATGCTTCTTACATCTTGATTCATTCTGGTTTGATTAGAATCAAGAAGAAATTGCCAAAAATCTCCAAACAAGGTAAATTGAAGTCACTTCGGTTAAAAGTGGGATAACTTCTTCATCATAACTCTTATGATCTTGATTCAACTTCAGGGTGATTCTAAACTTATTTATGATTACAAATCAAGCTTCTTGCATTGTGATTTGTTCTGGTTTTATTAGTATCAAGAAGAAATTGCCAACTCTCCAAACAGGGCAAACTGGAATTACTTTGGTTAAAAGTGGGATAACTTCTTCATCATAACTCCAATGATATTGATTCAACTTCAGGATGATTCTACACTGATTTATGAGTGAAAATAAAGCTTCTTACATCTTGATTCATTCTAGTTTGATTAGAATCAAGAAGAAATAGCCAAATCTCCAAACAGGGTAAACTGGAGTCACTTCGGTTAAAAGTGGGATAACTTTTTCATCATAACTCCTATGATCTTGATTCCAATTCAGGGTGATTCTAAACTGATTTATGAGTACAATTAAAGCTTCTTAAATCATGATTCATTCTGGTTTTATTTTTATCAAGAATAAATTGCCAAATCTCCAAACTGGGTAAACTGGAATCACTTCGGTTAAAAGTGGAATAACTTCTTCATTGATGCGTCCCTAGGATGCTCTTTGGTTGATGGGAATGGATAGATCCTTGCAAGAACGAATCAGAGACTCAAGTCCTTCAAGGCGTGTGGGTTGAATGGTGACACAAGAGGGATGGATGATCTCTTGATACTCCTAGATGAATAACTTGGATATGACACACCAAATTAGACACCCTTAGACTCTGGATACTACACACCAGAACTCGACACCTTTCTAGAGAGAGAGCCGTCAAGGAGAAAAGATAACTTGATATTAAAAAGCTGGATGAATACAATAGGGTGTAGAGAACCCTTTAAATAAGAAACCAGAGACATGCCTCTAGGGTTTCGACAATGAATCAAAAAAAGGAAAGAACTAAAACTATAGTCTATAAGTTTAAAATGAAATAAAATGCAACTTCTATTAGTCTTGGACCGAGAATAGCACTTAGGTGATTTGTAGACAAGTTGTGGCCTCGTTAAAAACCTTCCTCCTGGAAAACCTCGTGTGACAAAACCAAAAGCAAGGAAAAGAGCACGCACCCCATGTCTGCCTAGACACTAACTCAGTTTGGTGTAGAGATGGCTTGAATGGTGATCAAGACATCTCGGATCAAACCTTGTCCAAGACCTTCTTGTTGTGGATGTGAAGTGAGTAATCCAACAACATTCTCCTTAAGCTTCTTGACTCTGGGACGAGTCATGGGACCTTCAGGAATGGCTAGAGCATCCTCATCAAATGGTTGATGCATTGTGGCTTCATGTGGCTCATCTAGACTCTCCTCCTTGTCCTCCTTAGTGATCCGGTCCATGATCACATCATCCCCTCCCTCTTGAAAAGGATTTGTCCTCAAATCAGGTCCATCTACAACAAAAGGAGCCAAGTCAGTGACATTGAAGCTATTTGATACATCATACTTACCTTGGAGATCAAGCTTGTAGGCATTGTCATTGATCTTGTGGATGATCTCAAAGGGTCCATCAACCCTTGGCATCAGTTTGGACTTCCTCTCGTTGGGGAACCTATCCTTCCTTAGGTGCAACCAAACTTGGTCACCAACTTCAAAGGTCCTCACACGTCTCCCCTTGTTTGCTTGCTTCTCATACAGCTTGGTCTTCTGCTCAATGTTTAGTCTAGCCTTCTCATGAATCTGTTGAACCAACTCGGCTTTCTTCTTGCCATCTAGACTTGTCCTTTCACACTCAGGTAAAGGCATTAGATCCAAAGGAGAGGTGGGATTGAACCCATAAACAATTTCAAATGGTGAATACTTAGAAGCAGAATGCATAGCATGATTGTATGCAAATTCACAATGTGGCAAGTATTCTTCCCATGTTCTTAAGTTCTTTCTAATGAATGCACGCAGGAGTGTTCCTAATGTCCTATTAACTACCTCAGTTTGCCCATCAGTTTGTGGATGACATGTAGTGGAGAACAATAGCTTAGTGCCTAACTTAGACCAAAGTGTTTTCCAAAAGTAGCTAAGAAACTTAGTGTCCCTATCAGAAACTATGGTTCTAGGCATGCCATGCAAACGTACAACCTCCTTAAAGAACAAATTAGCTACATGTAATGCATCATCAGTCTTGTGACATGCTATGAAATGTGCCATCTTAGAGAACCTATCAACAACAACAAAGATAGAATCCGATAGAATCCTTTCCAGTCCTAGTTCTAGGCAAACCAACAATAAAATCCATAGAGATGTCATTCCAGGGATGGTGTGGAATGGGCAAAGGAGTATACAAACCCTGGTTTTGAACTTGGGACTTGGCATGCTTGCAAGTAGCACACCTTCCACATATTCTCTCCACATCTCTCTTCATGTGCGGCCAATAGAAGTGATCCTGTAAAACTTTTAACGTCTTGGCAATCCCAAAGTGTCCCATTAGACTGCCCCCATGGGATTCCCTGACAAAAAGATCTCTCAAAGAACAATTAGGCACACACAATCTATTGTCATAGAATAAGTAATCCTCCTTTCTAAAGTAATGCCCTGAGGCAAACTTAGCACATGAAGCATAAGCTTCCTTGAAGTCATGATCAGTATCATACATATCTTTTATCTGCTCAAACCCAAGTAACTTAGCATCTAGAGTGGTCAAGAGAACATACCTCCGAGATAGTGCATCAGCAACTACATTCTCCTTACCTTGTTTATACTTGATCACGTATGGGAAGGTCTCAATGAATTCAACCCACCTTGCGTGTCTCTTGCTAAGCTTACTCTGCCCTTTTAGATACTTGAGGGACTCATGATCAGTGTGAATGACAAACTCCTTGGGCCACAAGTAGTGTTGCCACGTTTGTAAGGCCCTCACCAAGGCATAGAGTTCCTTGTCATATGTTGCATAGTTGAGAGTGGCTCCTCCAAGCTTCTCACTGAAGTAGGCAATGGGTTTCCTATCCTGCATCAACACGGCACCAATACCAATTCCTGAGGCATCACATTCTATTTCAAAAGTTTTGGTAAAGTCAGGAAGCATAAGAAGAGGTGATTGAGTAAGCTTCTCTTTTAGGCTCTGGAAAGCCTTCTCTTGTGCTTCTCCCCACTTGAACCCAACATCCTTCTTTATAACTTCAGTTAAGGGAGCTGCAATGGTGCTAAAGTCCTTCACAAATCTTCTATAGAAGCCGGCAAGTCCATGGAAACTCCTCACTTCTCCTACTGAGGTTTGACTCGGCCATTCCTTGATTGCCTTGATCTTCTCCTCATCAACCTTAACTCCATCTGCACTCACAACAAAGCCTAGGAAAACCAAGTTATCTGTGCAAAAGGTGCACTTCTTTAGGTTGGCATAAAGCTTCTCATTTCTCAAAACACTTAAGACAGCCTTAAGATGATCTAAATGCTCTTCTAGGTTCTTGCTATACACTAAGATGTCATCAAAGTATACTACAACCGAAATGCCTATGAATGATCTAAGAACATGATTCATTAACCTCATGAATGTACTAGGTGCATTGGTTAATCCAAATGGCATAACTAACCACTCATACAATCCATGCTTAGTCTTAAAGGCAGTTTTCCATTCATCTCCTTCTTTCATCCTAATCTGATGATAACCACTTTTTAAATCAATCTTAGAAAAGATGCAAGAACCATGCAATTCATCAAGCATATCATCTAGTCTAGGGATAGGGTGGCGATACTTCACTGTGATGTTGTTGATTGATCTACAATCAACACACATACGCCATGTACCATCCTTCTTAGGCACTAGGAGCACTGGTACAGCACATGGGCTCAAACTCTCCCGGATATAGCCCTTCTCCATGAGTTCTTCCACCTGTCTTTGCAACTCCTTGGTCTCAACCGGATTGCTTCTATATGCTGGACGGTTTGGAAGTGTAGATCCTGGCACAAAGTCTATCTGGTGCTCTATCCCTCTCAATGGTGGTAAACCAATGGGATTGTCCTCTGGAAATACATCTTGAAACTCCTGCAAAAGAGAAACCATTTCACTCGGATACACCGGTGTAGAATCAGTTAAGTTCAATAAAGCCTCTTTGAACACAAGTAAGATAGCTGATTGTTTAGAGTTGAGAGTCCTTTTGATATCACCCATGTTGGCATAGAAGTTTGGCTGCTTAGTTCCAGCCGGTTTTAGATCAATCTCCTTCTTCTTTTGGAGTTGAATCTGATCTTGTTGCACTTCTTTGGGTGTCAAGGGAACCAGAGTAGTCTTCTTGCCCTTGAATAAGAAGGAATGCTTGTTGGTGAAGCCATCATGGATCACACGTCTATCTGATTGCCATGGTCTTCCAAGAAGTATGTGACCGGCTTGCATAGGCAACACATCACACAAGACTTCATCTTCATATCTCCCAATGGCTAAGGGAATGAGAACTTGACTTGAAACCTTCATGGTGCCTTCTTCATTCAGCCATTGCAACTTATAAGGTTTGGGATGCTTTTGAACCTTCAATCCCAACTTCTGAACCATTGTCTCACTCGCAGCATTGACACAACTTCCTCCATCAACAATGAGGCTGCACACTTTTCCTTGGACCAAGCACCGGGTGTAGAAGAGGTTCTCACGCTGCTCTAGCTCCTCAGCCTTGTTTTGCAAGCTTAGAAGTCTTCTTGCTACTAAGAGCTTCCCCTGGACTGGTCCTTCTTCAAGTTCTTCTTCAGTGTCTTCTTGGTCAGTCTCGGTGTTGTCATCTCCTGAAGTGTACTCTCCATCTTCTAGTAAGAACATAACTCTCTTGTTGGTACACTCATTGGCATAATGTCCTCTTCCTTGGCACTTGAAGCACTTGACATCACGAGCTCTGGAACTAGATGCCTCAACCTTGCCTTTGCCCTTGTCAAGAGCACTGATTGGTTTGGCCTCTTCTCTTGGATAGGACTTGTTGTCCTTCTGGAATGGTTTAGACTCCTTAGAATAAGGTGTCTTCTCTTCCTTGTTGTGGTGTAACCGGTTAGAGCCATACTGATTGCGTGAGTGTCCCCTCCTCTTGATTTATTATGGTTTGATTAGAATCAAGAAGAAATTGCAAACTCTCCAAATAGGGCAAACTGGAATTACTTCGGTTAAAAGTGGAATAACTTCTTCATCATAAGTCCAATGATATTGATTCAACTTCATGATGATTCTGCACTGCCTTATGATTCCAAATCATGCTTCTTACATCTTGATTTATTCTGGTTTGATTAGAATCAAGAAGAAATTGCCAAATCTCCAAACAAGGTAAATTGGAATCACTTCGGTTAAAAGTGGGATAACTTCTTCATCATAACTCCTATGATCTTGATTCAACTTCATGGTGATTCTAAACTTATTTATGAGTCCAAATCAAGATTCTTACATCGTGATTCGTTCTGGTTTTATTAGTATCAAGAAAAAATTGCCAACTCTCCAAACAGGGCAAACTGGAATTACTTTGGTTAAAAGTGGGATAACTTCTTCATCCTAACTCCAATGATATTGATTCAACTTCAGGATGATTCTACACTGATTTATGAATCAAAATAAAGCTTCTTACATCTTGATTCATTCTGGTTTGATTAGAATCAAGAAGAAATAGCCAAATCTCCAAACAGGGTAAACTGGAGTCACTTCGGTTAAAAGTGGGATAACTTTTTCATCATAACTCCTATGATCTTGATTCCAATTCAGGGTGATTCTAAACTGATTTATGAGTCCAAATAAAGCTTCTTACATCGTGATTCATTATGGTTTTATTTTTATCAAGAAGAAATTGCCAAATCTCCAAACAGGGTAAACTGGAATCACTTCGGTTAAAAGTGGGATAACTTCTTCATCATAACTCCTATCGTCTTGATTCAACTTCAGGGTGATTCTACACAGATTAATGAGTCTAAATCAAGCTTCTTAAATCGTGATTCACTCTTGTTTTATTAGTATCAAGAATAAATTGCCAAATCTCCAAACAGGGTAAACTGGAATCACTTCGGTTAAAAGTGGGATAACTTCTTCATCATAACTCCAGTGATATTGATTCAACTTCAGGATGATTCTACATTAATTTATGAGTCCAAATCAAGCTTCTTACATCTTGATTCATTCTTGTTTGATTAGAATCAAGAAGAAATTGCGAAATCTCAAAACAGGGTAAACTGGAGTCACTTCGGTTAAAAGTGGGATAATTTCTTCATCATAACTCCTATGATCTTCATTCTAATTCAGGGTGATTCTAAACTGATTTATGAGTCCAAATCAAGCTTCTTACATTATGATTCATTCTGGCTTTATTTATATCAAGAAAAAATTGCCAAATCTCCAAACAGGATAAACTGGAATCACTTCGGTTAAAAGTGGGATAACTTCTTCATCATAACTCCTATTATATTGATTCAACTTCTGGGTGATTCTACATTGATTGATGAGTCTAAATCAAGATTCTTACTTGGTTTTATTAGTATCAAGAATAAATTGCCAAATCTCCAAACAAATCAAATTGGAATCACTTCGGTTAAAAGTGGGATAACTTCTTCATCATAAGTCCAATGATATTGATTCAACTTCAGGATGATTCATCACTGATTTATGAGTCCAAATCAAGCTTCTTACATCGTGATTCGTTCTGGTTTTATTAGTATCAAGAAGAAATTGTCAACTCTCCAAACAGGGCAAACTGGAATCATTTCGGTTAAAAGTGGGATAACTTCTTCATCATAACTCCTATGATCTTGATTCAAATTCAGAGTGATTCTACACTGATTTATGAGTCCAAATCAAGCTTCTTACATCGTGATTCATTCTGGTTTTATTAGTACAAGAAGAAATTACCAAATCTCCAAATAGGGGAAACTGGATTCACTTCGGTTAAAACTGGGATAACTTCTTCATCATAACTCCTATGATATTGATTCAACTTCAGGGTGATTATCCACTGATTTATGAGTCCAAATCAAGATTCTTGCATCTTGATTTATTATGCTTTGATTAGAATCAAGAAGAAATTGCAAACACTCCAAATAGGGCAAACTGGAATTACTTCGGTTAAAAGTGGAATAACTTCTTCATCATAAGTCCAATGATATTGATTCAACTTCAGGATGATTCTGCACTGCTTTATGATTCCAAATCATGCTTCTTACATCTTGATTCATTCTGGTTTGATTAGAATCAAGAAGAAATTGCCAAATCTCCAAACAAGGTAAATTGGAATCACTTCGGTTAAAAGTGGGATAACTTCTTCATCATAACTCCTATGATCTTGATTCAACTTCAGGGTGATTCTAAACTGATTTATGAGTCCAAATCAAGCTTCTTACATCGTGATTCGTTCTGGTTTTATTTTTATCAAGAAGAAATTGCCAAATCTCCAAACAGGGTAAACTGGAATCACTTTGGTTAAAAGTGGAATAACTTCTTCATCATAACTCCTATGATCTTGATTCAACTTCAGGGTGATTCTACACAGATTAATGAGTCCAAATCAAGCTTCTTACATCGTGATTCATTCTTGTTTTATTAGTATCACGAATAAATTGCCAAATCTCCAAACAGCGCAAACTGGAATCACTTCGGTTAAAAGTGGGATAACCTCTTCATCATAACTCCTATGATCTTGATTCAACTTCAGGGTGATTCTAAACTTATTTATGAGTCCAAATCAAGCTTCTTACATCGTGATTCGTTCTGGTTTTATTAGTATCAAGAAGAAATTGTCAAATCTCCAAACAGGGCAAACTAGAATCACTTCGGTTAAAAGTGGGATAACTTCTTCGTCATAACTCCTATGATCTTGATTCAATTTCAGGGTGATTCTACACTGATTTATGAGTCCAAATCAAGCTTCTTACATCGTGATTCATTCTGGTTTTATTAGTACAAGAAGAAATTACCAAATCTCCAAACAGGGGAAACTGGATTAACTTCGGTTAAAGCTGGGATAACTTCTTCATCATAACTCCTATGATATTGATTCAACTTCAGGGTGATTATCCACTGATTTATGAGTCCAAATCAAGATTCTTGCATCTTGATTTATTATGGTTTGATTAGAATCAAGAAGAAATTGCAAATTCTCCAAATAGGGCAAACTGGAATTACTTCGGTTAAAAGTGGAATAACTTCTTCATCATAAGTCCAATGATATTGATTCAACTTCAGGATGATTCTGCACTGATTTATGATTCCAAATCATGCTTCTTACATCTTGATTCATTCTGGTTTGGTTAGAATCAAAAAGAAATTGCCAAATCTCCAAACAAGGTAAATTGGAATCACTTCGGTTAAAAGTGGGATAACTTCTTCATCATAACTCCTATGATCTTAATTCAACTTCAGGGTGATTCTAAACTTATTTATGAGTCCAAATCAAGCTTCTTACATCGTGATTCGTTCTGGTTTTATTAGTATCAAGAAGAAATTGCCAACTCTCTAAACAGGGCAAACTGGAATTACTTTGGTTAAAACTGGGATAACTTCTTCATCATAACTCCAATGATATTGATTCAACTTCAGGATGATTCTACACTGATTTATGAGTCAAAATAAAACTTCTCACATCTTGATTCATTCTGGTTTGATTAGAATCAAAAAGAAATAGCCAAATCTCCAAATAGGGTAAACTGGAGTCACTTCGGTTAAAAGTGGGATAACTTTTTCATCATAACTCCTATGATCTTGATTCCAATTCAGGGTGATTCTAAACTGATTTATGAGTCCAAATAAAGCTTCTTACATTGTGATTCATTCTGGTTTTATTTTTATCAAGAAGAAATTGCCAAATCTCCAAACAGGGTAAACAGGAATCACTTCGGTTAAAAGTGGAATAACTTCTTCATCATAACTCCTATGATCTTGATTCAACTTCAGGGTGATTCTACACAGATTAATGAGTCCAAATCAAGCTTCTTAAATCGTGATTCATTCTTGTTTTATTAGTATCAAGAATAAATTGCCAAATCTCCAAAAAGGGTAAACTGGAATCACTTCGGTTAAAAGTGGGATAACTTCTTCATCATAACTCCAGTGATATTGATTCAACTTCAGGATGATTCTACACTGATTTATGAGTCCAAATCAAGCTTCTTACATCTTGATTCATTCTGGTTTGATTAGAATCAAGAAGAAATTGCAAAATCTCAAAACAGGGTAAACTGGAGTCACTTCGGTTAAAAGTGGGATAATTTCTTCATCATAACTCCTATGATCTTCATTCTAATTCAGGGTGATTCTAAACTGATTTATGAGTCCAAATCAAGCTTCTTACATCATTATTCATTCTGGTTTTATTTCTATCAAGAAAAAATTGCCAAATCTCCAAACAGGATAAACTGGAATCACTTCGGTTAAAAGTGGGATAACTTCTTCATCATAACTCCTATTATCTTGATTCAACTTCTGGGTGATTCTACATTGATTTATGAGTCTAAATAAAGATTCTTACTTGGTTTTATAAGTATCAAGAATAAATTGCCAAATCTCCAAACAAATCAAATTGGAATCACTTCGGTTAAAAGTGGGATAACTTCTTCATCATAAGTCCAATGATATTGATTCAACTTCAGGATGATTCTGCACTGATTTATGAGTCCAAATCAAGCTTCTTACATCTTTATTCATTCTGTTTTTGATAAGAATCAAGAAGAAATTGCCAAATCTCCAAAAAAGGTAAATTGGAGTCACTTCGGTTAAAAGTGGGATAACTTCTTCAGCATAACTTCTATGATCTTGATTCAGCTTCAGGGTGATTCTACACTGATTTATGATTCCAAATCAAGCTTCTTACATCGTGATTCATTCTGGTTTTATTAGTATCAAGAAGAAATTGCCAACTCTCCAAACAGGGCAAACTGGAATAACTTCGGTTAAAAGTGGGATAACTTCTTCATCGTAAATCCTATGATCTTGATTCAACTTCAGGGTGATTGTACACTGATTTATGAGTCCAAATAAAGCTTCTTACATCGTGATTCATTCTGATTTTATTAGTATTAAGAAGAAATTGCCAAATCTCCAAATAGGGTAAACTGGATTGACTTCGGTTAAAAGTGGGATAACTTCTTCATCATAACTCCAATGATATTGATTCAACTTCAGGGTGATTCTACACTTATTTATGAGTATAAATCAAGCTTTTTACATCGTGATTCATTCTTGTTTTATTAGTATGAAGAATAAATTGCCAAATCTCCAAACATGATAAAGTGGAATCACTTCGGTTAAAAGTGGAATAACTTCTTCATCATAAATCCAATGATATTGATTCAACTTCAGGATGATTCTACACTGATTTATGAGTCCAAATCAAGCTTCTTACATCTTGATTCATTCTGGCTTAATTAGAATCAAGAAGAAATTCCCAAATCTCCAAACAGGGTAAATTGGAGTCACTTCGGTTAAAAGTGGGATAACTTCTTCATCATGACTCCTATGATCTTGATTCAAATTCAGGTTGATTCTAAACTTATTTATGAGTCCAAATCAAGCTTCTTACATCGTGATTCATTCTGGTTTTATTTGTATAAAGAAGAAATTGCCAAATCTCCAAACAGGATAAACTGGAATCACTTCGGTTAAAAGTGGTATAACTTCTTCATCATAACTCCAATGATATTGAATAAACTTCAGGATGATTCTACACTGATTTATGAGTCCAAATCAAGCTTCTTACATCTTGATTCATTCTGGTTTAATTGGAATCAAGAAGAAATTGCAAACTCTCAAAACATGGCAAACTGGAATTACTTCGGTTAAAAGTGGGATAACTTCTTCATCATAACTCCTATGATCTTGATTCAACTTCAGGGTGATTCTAAACTGATTTATGAGTCCAAATCAAGCTTCTTACATCGTGATTCATTCTGGTTTTATTTGATAAAAAAGAAATTGCCAAATCTCCAAACAAGATAAACTGGAATCACTTCGGTTAAAAGTGGGATAACTTCTTCATCATAACTCCAATGATATTGATTAAACTTCACGATGATTCTACACTGATTTATGAGTCAAAATAAAGCTTCTTACATCTTGATTCATTCTGGTTTGATTAGAATCAAGAAGAAATAGCCAAATCTCCAAACATGGTAAACTGGAGTCACTTCGGTTAAAAGTGGGATAACTTCTTCATCATAACTCCAATGATATTGATTAAACTTCAGGATGATTCTACACTGATTTATGAGTCAAAATAAAGCTTCTTACATCTTGATTCATTCTGGTTTGATTAGAATCAAGAAGAAATAACCAAATCTCCAAACATGGTAAACTGGAGTCACTTCGGTTAAAAGTGGGATAACTTTTTCATCATAACTCCTATGATCTTGATTCCAATTCAGGGTGATTCTAAACTGATTTATGAGTCCAAATCAAGCTTATTACATCGTGATTCATTCTGGTTTTATTTTTATCAAGAAGAAATTGCCAAATCTCCAAACAGCGCAAATTGGAATCACTTCGGTTAAAAGTGGGATAACTTCTTCATCATAACTCCTATTATCTTGATTCAACTTCAAGATGATTCTAAACTTATTTATGAGTCCAAATCAAGCTTCTTACATCGTGATTCGTTCTGGTTTTATTAGTATCAAGAAGAAATTGTCAACTCTCCAAAGAGGGCAAACTGGAATCACTTCGGTTAAAAGTGGGATAACTTCTTCATCATAACTCCTATGATCTTGATTCAAATTCATGGTGATTCTACACTGATTTATGAGTCCAAATCAAGCTTCTTACATCGTGATTCATTCTGGTTTTATTAGTACAAGAAGAAATTATCAAATCTCCAAACAGGGGAAACTGGATTCACTTCGGTTAAAACTGGGATAACTTCTTCATCATAACTCCTATGATATTGATTCAACATCAGGGTGATTATCCACTGATTTATGAGTCCAAATCAAGATTCTTGCATCTTGATTTATTAAGGTTTGATTAGAATCAAGAAGAAATTCCCAAATCTCCAAACAGGGTAAACTGGAGTCACTTCAGTTAAAAGTGGGATAACTTCTTCATCATAACTCCTATGATCTTGATTCAACTTCAGGGTGATTCTAAACTTATTTATGAGTCCAAATCAAGCTTCTTACATCGTGATTCGTTCTGGTTTTATTAGTATCAAGAAGAAATTGCCAACTCTCCAAACAGGGCAAACTGGAATTACTTTGGTTAAATGTGGGATAACTTCTTCATCATAACTCCAATGATATTGATTAAACTTCAGGATGATTCTACACTGATTTATGAGTCAAAATAAAGCTTCTTTCATCTTGATTCATTCTGGTTTGATTAGAATCAAGAAGAAATAGCCAAATCTCCAAACATGGTAAACTGGAGTCACTTCGGTTAAAAGTGGGATAACTTTTTCATCATAACTCCTATGATCTTGATTCCAATTCAGGGTGATTCTAAACTGATTTATGAGTCCAAATCAAGCTTATTACATCGTGATTCATTCTGGTTTTATTTTTATCAAGAAGAAATTGCCAAATCTCCAAACAGGGTAAACTGGAATCACTTTGGTTAAAAGTGGAATAACTTCTTCATCATAACTCCTATGATCTTGATTCAACTTCAGGGTGATTCTACACAGATTAATGAGTCCAAATCAAGCTTCTTACATCGTGATTCATTCTTGTTTTATTAGTATCACGAATAAATTGCCAAATCTCCAAACAGCGCAAACTGGAATCACTTCAGTTAAAAGTGGGATAACTTCTTCATCATAACTCAATGATATTGATTCAACTTCAAGATGATTGTACACTGATTTATAAGTCCAAATCAAGCTTCTTACATCTTGATTCATTCTGGTTTAATTAGAATCAAGAAGAAATTGTGAAATCTCAAAACAGGGTAAACTGGAGTCACTTCGGCTAAAAGTGGGATAACTTCTTCATCATAACTCCAATGATATTGATTCAACTTCAGGATGATTCTACACTGATTTATGAGTCAAAATAAAGCTTCTTACATCTTGATTCATTCTGGTTTGATTAGAATCAAGAAGAAATATCCAAATCTCCAAACAGGGTAAACTGGAGTCACTTCGGTTAAAAGTGGGATAACTTTTTCATCATAACTCCTATGATTTTGATTCCAATTCAGGGTGATTCTAAACTGTTTTATGAGTCCAAATCAAGCTTCTTACATCGTGATTCATTCTGGTTTTATTTTTATCAATAAGAAATTGCCAAATCTCCAAACAGGGTAAACTGGAATCACTTCGGTTAAAAGTGGAATAACTTCTTCATCATAACTCCTATGATCTTGATTCAACTTCAGGGTGATTCTACACAGATTAATGAGTCCAAATCAAGCTTCTTACATCGTGATTCATTCTTGTTTTATTAGTATCAAGAATAAATTGCCAAATCTCCAAACAGGGCAAACTGGAATCACTTCGGTTAAAAGTGGGATAACTTCTTCATCATAACTCCAGTGATATTGATTCAACTTCAGGATGATTCTACACTGATTTATGAGTCCAAATCAAGCTTCTTACATCTTTATTCATTCTGGTTTGATTAGAATCAAGAAGAAATTACAAAATCTCAAAACAGGGTAAACTGGAGTCACTTCGGTTAAAAGTAGGATAATTTCTTCATCATAACTCCTATGATCTTCATTCTAATTCAGGGTGATTCGAAACTGATTTATGAGTCCAAATCAAGCTTCTTACATCATGATTCATTCTGGTTTTATTTATATCTAGAAAAAACTGCCAAATCTCCAAACAGGGAAACTGGAATCACTTCGGTTAAAAGTGGGATAACTTCTTCATCATAACTCGTATTATCTTGATTCAACTTCTGGTTGATTCTACACTGATTTATGAGTCTAAATCAAGATTCTTACTTGGTTTTATTAGTATCAAGAATAAATTTCCAAATCTCCAAACAAAGCAAATTGGAATCACTTCGGTTAAAAGTGGGATAACTTCTTCATCATAAATCCAATTATATTGATTCAACTTCAGGATGATTCTGCACCGATTTATGAGTCAAAATAAAGCTTCTTACATCTTTATTAATTCTGTTTTTGATTAGAATCAAGAAGAAATTGCCAAATCTCCAAAAAAGGTAAATTTGAGTCACTTCGGTTAAAAGTGGGATAACTTCTTCAGCATAACTCCTATGATCTTGATTCAGCTTCAGGGTGATTCTACACTGATTTATGAGTCCAAATCAAGCTTCTTACATCGTGATTCATTCTGGTTTTATTAGTATCAAGAAGAAATTGCCAACTCTCCAAACAGGGCAAATTGGAATCACTTCGGTTAAAAGTGGGATAACTTCTTTATCATAACTCCTATGATCTTGATTCAACTTCAGGGTGATTCTACACTGATTTATGAGTCCAAATAAAGCTTCTTACATCGTGATTCATTCTGATTTTATTAGTATCAAGAAGAAATTGCCAAATCTCCAAACAGGGCAAACTGGATTCACTTCGGTTAAAAGTGGGATAACTTCTTCATCATAACTCCAATGATATTGATTCAACTTCAGGGTGATTCTAAACTGATTTATGAGTATAAATCAAGCTTTTGACATCGTGATTCATTCTGGTTTTATTAGTATGAAGAATAAATTGCCAAATCTCCAAACAGGATAAAGTGGAATCACTTCGGTTAAAAGTGGAATAACTTCTTCATCATAAATCCAATGATATTGATTCAACTTCAGGATGATCCTGCACTGATTTATGAGTCCAAATAAAGCTTCTTACATCTTTATTCATTATGGTTTTGATTAGAATCAAGAAGAAATTGTCAAATCTCCAAAAAAGGTAAATTGGAGTTACTTCGGTTAAAAGTGGGATAACTTATTCATCATAACTCCTATGATATTGATTCAACTTCAGGGTGATTCTGCACTGATTTATGAGTCCAAATCAAGCTTCTTACATCGTGATTCATTCTGGTTTGATTAGAATCAAGAAGAAATTGCCAAATCTCCAAACAGGGTAAACTGGAATCACTTCGGTTAAAAGTGGGATAACTTCTTCATCATAACTCCAATGATATTGATTAAACTTCAGGATGATTCTACACTTATTTATGAGTCCAAATAAAGCTTCTTACATCTTGATTCATTCTGGTTTAATTAGAATCAAAAAGAAATTGCAAACTCTCCAAACAGGGCAAACTGGAATTACTTAGGTTAAAAGTGGGATAACTTCTTCATCATAACTCCTATGATCTTGACTCAACTTCAGGGTGATTCTACACTGATTTATGAGTCCAAATTAAGCTTCTTACATCGTGATTCATTCTTGTTTTATTAGTATCAAGAATAAATTGCCAAATCTCCAAACAGGGCAAACTGGAATCACTTCGGTTAAAAGTGGGATAACTTCATAACTCCAGTGATATTGATTCAACTTCAGGATGATTCTACACTGATTTATGAGTCCAAATCAAGCTTCTTACGTCTTGATTCATTCTGGTTTGATTAGAATCAAGAAGAAATTGCGAAATCTCAAAACAGGGTAAACTGGAGTCACTTCGGTTAAAAGTGGGATAACTTCTTCATCATAACTCCAATGATATTGATTCAACTTCAGGATGATTCTACACTGATTTATGAGTCCAAATCAAACTTCTTACATCTTGATTCATTCTGGTTTGATTAGAATCAAGAAGAAATTGCAAACTCTCCAAACAGGGTAAACTGGAATTACTTCGGTTAAAAGTTGGATAACTTCTTCAGCATAACTCCTATGATCTTGATTCAGCTTTAGGGTGATTCTATACTGATTTATGAGTCCAAATCAAGCTTCTTACATCGTGATTCATTCTGGTTTTATTAGTATCAAGAAGAAATTGCCAACTCTCCAAACAGGGCAAACTGGAATCACTTCGGTTAAAAGTGGGATAACTTCTTCATCATAACTCCTATGATCTTGATTCAACTTCAGGGTGATTCTACACTGATTTATGAGTCCAAATAAAGCTTCTTACATCGTGATTCTGTAACGCCCCGACCGCCCACGGCTAATGGGCCACCCACGCCCGCTCTCTCGGCCCGTGGGCCCCATCCCGTTCCAACGGTCGGTGCGTAAATTGTCCAAGGCTCGAAATCATTGTTTACTGTCCCTGCAATCACCACCCGACCTTTCCCCGTGTTTTGGTCTCACTCGCACGGTATCGCGAATCACTTCCCGATAGGTCACCCATCCTTTCACTACTCCAGCATAAGCACGCTTAACCCTGGAGTTCTAAACGGATGTGTGACGGAAAAGGTAAGTAAACTTTGGTGACATAGGTAGCCAAATCAATTCTCTTAAGCCTTTCCACATATCACAACTTGGGATGTTACAATTCACCCCCTCTCAAAGAACGCAACGCCCTCGTTGCGCCCCTGACAGGTCTCAAGACGCCTCTCAGGTCAGAACTGAGATGGCTAACCAGCTCTGATACCACTTGTAACGCCCCGACCGCCCACGGCTAATGGGCCACCCACGCCCGCTCTCTCGGCCCGTGGGCCCCATCCCGTTCCAACGGTCGGTGCGTAAATTGTCCAAGGCTCGAAATCATTGTTTACTGTCCCTGCAATCACCACCCGACCTTTCCCCGTGTTTTGGTCTCACTCGCACGGTATCGCGAATCACTTCCCGATAGGTCACCCATCCTTTCACTACTCCAGCATAAGCACGCTTAACCCTGGAGTTCTAAACGGATGTGTGACGGAAAAGGTAAGTAAACTTTGGTGACATAGGTATCCAAATCAACTCTCTTAAGCCTTTCCACATATCACAACTTGGGATGTTACAGATTCATTCTGATTTTATTAGTATCAAGAAGAAATTGCCAAATCTCCAAACAAGGTAAACTGAAGTCACTTCGCTTAAAAGTGGGATAACTTCGTCATCAAAACTCCTATGATATTGATTCAAATTCAGGGTGATTATCCACTGATTTATGAGTACAAATAAAGATTCTTACATCTTGATTCAATATGGTTTGATTAGAATCAAGAAGAAATTGCCAACTCTCCAAACAGGGTAAACTGGAATCACTTCGGTTAAAAGTGGAATCACTTCTTCATCATTATTCCAATGATATTGATTCAACTTCAGGATGATTATACACTGATTTATGAGTCCAAATCAAGCTTCTTACATCTTGATTCATTCTGGTTTTATTAGTATCAATAATAAATTGCCAAATCTCCAAACAGGGCAAACTGGAATCACTTCGGTTAAAAGTGGAATAACTTCTTCATCATAAGTCCAATGATATTGATTCAAATTCAGGGTGATTATCCACTGATTTATGAGTCCAAATCAAGCTTCTTTCATCTTGATTCATTCTGGTTTGATTAGAATCAAGAAGAAATTGCCAAATCTCCAAACAGGGCAAACTGGAATCACTTCGGTTCAAAGTGGGATAACTTCTTCATCATAACTCCTATGATCTTTGTTCAACTTCAGGGTGATTCTACACTGATTTATGAGTCCAAATAAAGCTTCTTACATCGTGATTCATTCTGGTTTTATTAGTATCAAGAATAAATTGCCAAATCTCCAAACAGGGTAAACTGGATTCACTTCAGTTAAAAGTCGGATAACTTCTTCATCATAACTCCTATGATATTGATTCAAATTCAGGGTGATTATCCACTGATTTATAAGTCTAAATCAAGCTTCTTACATCTTGATTCATTCTGTTTTGATTAGAATCAAGAAGAAATTGCCAAATCTCCAAAAAAGGTAAATTGGAGGCACTTCGGTTAAAAGTGGGATAACTTCTTCATCATAACTCCTATGATCTTGATTCAACTTCAGGGTGATTCTAAACTGATTTATGAGTCCAAATCAAGCTTCTTACATCGTGATTCATTCTGGTTTTATTTGTATCAAGAAGAAATTGTCAAGTCTCCAAAAAAGTAAATTGGAGTCACTTCGGTTAAAAGTGGGATAACTTATTCATCATAACTCCTATGATCTTGATTCAGCTTCAGGGTGATTCTACACTGATTTATGAGTCCAAATCAAGCTTCTTACATCGTGATTCATTTTGGTTTTATTAGTATCAAGAAGAAATAACCAACTCTCCAAACAGGGCAAACTGGAATTACTTCGGTTAAAAGTGGGATAAATTCTTCATCATAACTCAAATGATATTGATTCAAATTCAGAGTGATTCTAAACTGATTTATGAGTCCAAATAAAGCTTCTTACATCGTGATTCATTCTGGTTTTATTTATATCAAGAAAAAATTGCCAAATCTTCAAACAAGGCAAACTGGAATCACTTCGGTTAAAACTGGGATAACTTCTTCATCATAACTCCTATTATCTTGATTCAACATCAGGGTGATTCTACACTGATTTATGAGTCCAAATCAAGCTTCTTACATAGTGATTCAGTCATGTTTTATTAGTATCAAGAATAAATTGCCAAGTCTCCAAACAAGGCAAATTGGAATCACTTCGGTTAAAAATGGTTTAACTTCTTCATCATAAGTCCAATGATATTGATTCAACTTTAGGATGATTCTGCACTAATTTATGAGTCCAAATCAAGCTTCTTACAACTTTATTCATTGTGGTTTTGATTAGAATCAAGAAGAAATTGCCAAATCTCCAGAAAAGGTAAATTGGAGTCACTTTGGTTAAAAGTGGGATAACTTCTTCAGCATAACTCCTATGACCTTGATTCAGGTTCAGGGTGATTCTACACTGATTTATGAGTCTAAATCAAGTTTCTTACATCGTGATTCATTCTGGCTTTATTAGTATCAAGAAGAAATTGCCAACTCTCCAAACAGGGCAAACTGGAATCACTTCGGTTAAAAGTTGGATAACATCTTCATCATAACTCCTATGATCTTGATTCAACTTCAGGGTGATTCTACACTGATTTATGAGTCCAAATAAAGCTTCTTACATCGTGATTCATTCTGATTTTATTAGTATCAAGAATAAATTGCCAAATCTCCAAACAGGGTAAACTGGATTCACTTCGGTTAAAAGTGGGATAACTTCGTCATCATAACTCCTATGATATTTATTCAAATTCAGGGTGATTATCCACTGATTTATGAGTTCAAATAAAGATTCTTACATCTTTATTCATTATGGTTTGATTAGAATCAAGAAGAAATTGCCAACTCTCTAAACAGGGCAAACTGGAATCACTTTGGTTAAAAGTGGGATAACTTCTTCATCATAACTCCTATGATCTTGATTCAACTTCAGGGTGATTCTACACTGATTTATGACTCCAAATCAAGCTTCTTACATGGTGATTCATTCTGGTTTTATTAGTATCAAGAAGAAATTGCAAACTCTCCAAACATGGCAAACAGGAATCACTTCGGTTAAAAGTGGGATAACTTCTTCATCATAACTCCTATGATCTTGATTCAACTTCAGGGTGATTCTACACTGATTTATGAGTCTAAATAAAGATTCTTACATCGTGATTCATCCTGGTTTTATTAGTATCAAAAAGAAATTGCCAAATCTCTAAACAAGGCAAACTGGAATCACTTCGGTTAAAAGTAGGATAACTTCTTCATCATAACTCCTATGATATTGATTCAACTTCAGGGTGATTCTACACTGATTTATGAGTACAAATCAAGCTTCTTACATCGTGATTCATTCTGGTTTTATTAGAATCAAGAAGAAATTACCAAATCTCCAAACAGGGTAAATTGGAATCACTTCGGTTAAAAGTGGAATAACTTCTTTATCATAAGTCCAATAATATTGATTCAACTTCAGGATTATTCTGCACTGATTTATGAGTCCAAATCAAGCTTCTTACATCTTGATTCATTCTGGTTTGATTAGAATCAAGAAGAAATTGCCAAATCTCCAAACAAGGTAAATTGGAGCCACTTCGGTTAAAAGTGGGATAACTTCTTCATCATAACTCCTATAATCTTGATTCAACTTCAGGGTGATTCTAAACTTATTGATGAGTCCAAATCAAGCTTATTACATCGTGATTCGTTCTGGTTTTGTTAGTATCAAGAAGAAATTGCCAACTCTCCAAACAGGGTAAACTGGAATTACTTCGGTTAAAAGTGGAATAACTTCTTCATCATAACTCCAATGATATTGATTAAACGTCGGGATGATTCTACACTGATTTATGAGTCAAAATCAAGCTTCTTACATCTTTATTCATTCTGGTTTGATTAATATAAAGAAGAAATTGCCAAATCTCCAAACAGGGTAAACTGAGTCACTTCGGTTAAAAGTGGGATAACTTCTTCATCATAACTCCTATGATCTTGATTCAAATTCAGTTTGATTCTAAACTGATTTATGAGTCCAAATCAAGCTTCTTACATCGTGATTCATTATGGTTTTATTTGTATTAAGAAGAAATTGTCAAATCTCCAGACATGGTAAACTGGTATCACTTCGGTTTAAAGTGGAATAACTTCTTCATCATAACTCCTATTATCTTGATTCAACTTCTGGGTGATTCTACACTGAGTTATGTGTCTAAATCAAGATTCTTATTTGGTTTTATTAGTATCAAGAATAAATTGCCAAATCTCCAAACAAAGCAAATTGGAATCACTTCGGTTAAAAGTGGGATAACTTCTTCATCATAAGTCCAATGATATTGATTCAACTTCAGGATGATTCTGCACTGATTTATGAGTCCAAATCAAGCTTCTTACATCTTTATTCATTCTGTTTTTGATTAGAATCAAGAAGAAATTGCCAAATCTCCAAAAAAAGGTAAATTGGAGTCACTTCGGTTAAAAGTGGGATAACTTCTTCAGCATAACTCCTATGATCTTGATTCAGATTCAGGGTGATTCTACACTGATTTATGAGTCCAAATCAAGCTTCTTACATCGTGATTCATTCTGGTTTTATTAGTATCAAGAAGAAATTGCCAACTCTCCAAACAGGGCAAACTGGAATCACTTCGGTTAAAAGTGGGATAACTTCTTCATCATAACTCCTATGATCTTGATTCAACTTCAGGGTGATTCTACACTGATTTATGAGTCCAAATCAAGCTTCTTACATCGTGATTCATTCTTGTTTTATTAGTATCAAGAATAAATTGCCAAATCTCCAAACAGGACAAACTGGAATCACTTCGGTTAAAAGTGGGATAACTTCTTCAGCATAACTCCTATGATCTTGATTCAGCTTCAGGGTGATTCTACACTGATTTATGAGTCCAAATCAAGCTTCTTACATCTTGATTCATTCTGGTTTGATTAGAATCAAGAAGAAATTGCGAAATCTCAAAACAGGGTAAACTGGAGTCACTTCGGTTAAAAGTAGGATAACTTCTTCATCATAACTCCAATGATATTGATTAAACTTCAGGATGATTCTACACTGATTTATGATTCAAAATAAAGCTTCTTTCATCTTGATTCATTCTGGTTTGATTAGAATCAAGAAGAAATAGCCAAATCTCCAAACATGGTAAACTGGAGTCACTTCGGTTAAAAGTGGGATAACTTTTTCATCATAACTCCTATGATCTTGATTCCAATTCAGGGTGATTCTAAACTGATTTATGAGTCCAAATCCAGCTTATTACATCGTGATTCATTATGGTTTTATTTTTATCAAGAAGAAATTGCCAAATCTCCAAACAGGGTAAACTGGAATCACTTTGGTTAAAAGTGGAATAACTTCTTCATCATAACTCCTATGATCTTGATTCAACTTCAGGGTGATTCTACACAGATTAATGAGTCCAAATCAAGCTTCTTACATCGTGATTCATTCTTGTTTTATTAGTATCACGAATAAATTGCCAAATCTCCAAACAGCGCAAACTGGAATCACTTCAGTTAAAAGTGGGATAACTTCTTCATCATAACTCAATGATATTGATTCAACTTCAAGATGATTCTACACTGATTTATAAGTCCAAATCAAGCTTCTTACATCTTGATTCATTCTGGTTTAATTAGAATCAAGAAGAAATTGTGAAATCTCTAAACAGGGTAAACTGGAGTCACTTCGGCTAAAAGTGGGATAACTTCTTCATCATAACTCCAATGATATTGATTCAACTTCAGGATGATTCTACACTGATTTATGAGTCAAAATAAAGCTTCTTACATCTTGATTCATTCTGGTTTGATTAGAATCAAGAAGAAAAATCCAAATCTCCAAACAGGGTAAACTGGAGTCACTTCGGTTAAAAGTGGGATAACTTTTTCATCATAACTCCTATGATTTTGATTCCAATTCAGGGTGATTCTAAACTGTTTTATGAGTCCAAATCAAGCTTCCTACATCGTGATTCATTCTGGTTTTATTTTATCAATAAGAAATTGCCAAATCTCCAAACAGGGTAAACTGGAATCACTTCGGTTAAAAGTGGAATAAGTTCTTCATCATAACTCCTATGATCTTGATTCAACTTCAGGGTGAGTCTACACAGATTAATGAGTCCAAATCAAGCTTCTTACATCGTGATTCATTCTTGTTTTATTAGTATCAAGAATAAATTGCTAAATCTCCAAACAGGGCAAACTAGAATCACTTCGGTTAAAAGTGGGATAACTTCTTCATCATAACTCCAGTGATATTGATTCAACTTCAGGATGATTCTACACTGATTTATGAGTCCAAATCAAGCTTCTTACATCTTTATTCATTCTGGTTTGATTAGAATCAAGAAGAAATTACAAAATCTCAAAACAGGGTAAACTGGAGTCACTTCGGTTAAAAGTAGGATAATTTCTTCATCATAACTCCTATAATCTTCATTCTAATTCAGGGTGATTCGAAACTGATTTATGAGTCCAAATCAAGCTTCTTACATCATGATTCATTCTGGTTTTATTTATATCTAGAAAAAACTGCCAAATCTCCAAACAGGGAAACTGGAATCACTTCGGTTAAAAGTGGGATAACTTCTTCATCATAACTCGTATTATCTTGATTCAACTTCTGGTTGATTCTACACTGATTATGAGTCTAAATCAAGATTCTTATTGGTTTTATTAGTATCAAGAATAAATTGCCAAATCTCCAAACAAAGCAAATTGGAATCACTTCGGTTAAAAGTGGGGATAACTTCTTCATCATAAATCCAATTATATTGATTCAACTTCAGGATGATTCTGCACCGATTTATGAGTCCAAAATAAAGCTTCTTACATCTTTATTCATTCTGTTTTTGATTAGAATCAAGAAGAAATTGCCAAATCTCCAAAAAAGGGTAAATTGGAGTCACTTCGGTTAAAAGTGGGATAACTTCTTCATCATAACTCCTATGATCTTGATTCAACTTCAGGGTGATTCTAAACTGATTTATGAGTATAAATCAAGCTTTTGACATCGTGATTCATTCTGGTTTTATTAGTATGAAGAATAAATTGCCAAATCTCCAAACAGGGATAAAGTGGAATCACTTCGGTTAAAAGTGGAATAACTTCTTCATCATAAATCCAATGATATTGATTCAACTTCAGGATGATCCTGCACTGATTTATGAGTCCAAATAAAGCTTCTTACATCTTTATTCATTCTGGTTTTGATTAGAATCAAGAAGAAATTGTCAAATCTCCAAAAAGGTAAATTGGAGTTACTTCGGTTAAAAGTGGGATAACTTATTCATCATAACTCCTATGATATTGATTCAACTTCAGGGTGATTCTGCACTGATTTATGAGTCCAAATCAAGCTTCTTACATCGTGATTCATTCTGGTTTGATTAGAATCAAGAAGAAATTGCCAAATCTCCAAACAGGATAAACTGGAATCACTTCGGTTAAAAGTGGGATAACTTCTTCATCATAACTCCAATGATATTGATTAAACTTCAGGATGATTCTACACTTATTTATGAGTCCAAATAAAGCTTCTTACATCTTGATTCATTCTGGTTTAATTAGAATCAAAAAGAAATTGCAAACTCTCCAAACAGGGTAAACTGGAATTACTTAGGTTAAAAGTGGGATAACTTCTTCATCATAACTCCTATGATCTTGACTCAACTTCAGGGTGATTCTACACTGATTTATGAGTCCAAATTAAGCTTCTTACATCGTGATTCATTCTTGTTTATTAGTATCAAGAATAAACAAGAATAAATTGCCAAATCTCCAAACAGGGCAAACTGGAATCACTTCGGTTAAAAGTGGGATAACTTCATAATTCCAGTGATATTGATTCAACTTCAGGATGATTCTACACTGATTTATGAGTCCAAATCAAGCTTCTTACGTCTTGATTCATTCTGGTTTGATTAGAATCAAGAAGAAATTGCGAAATCTCAAAACAGGGTAAACTGGAGTCACTTCGGTTAAAAGTGGGATAACTTCTTCATCATAACTCCAATGATATTGATTCAACTTCAGGATGATTCTACACTGATTTATGAGTCCAAATCAAACTTCTTACATCTTGATTCATTCTGGTTTGATTAGAATGAAGAAGAAATTGCAAACTCTCCAAACAGGGCAAACTGGAATTACTTCGGTTAAAAGTGGAATAACTTCTTCAGCATAACTCCTATGATCTTGATTCAGCTTTAGGGTGATTCTACACTTATTTATGAGTCCAAATCAAGCTTCTTACATCGTGATTCATTCTGGTTTTATTAGTATCAAGAAGAAATTGCCAACTCTCCAAACAGGGCAAACTGGAATCACTTCGGTTAAAAGTGGGATAACTTCTTCATCATAACTCCTATGATCTTGATTCAACTTCAGGGTGATTCTACACTGATTTATGAGTCCAAATAAAGCTTCTTACATCGTGATTCATTCTGATTTTATTAGTATCAAGAAGAAATTGCCAAATCTCCAAACAAGGTAAACTGGAGTCACTTCGCTTAAAAGTGGGATAACATCGTCATCAAAACTCCTATGATATTGATTCAAATTCAGGGTGATTATCCACTGATTTATGAGTACAAATAAAGATTCTTACATCTTGATTCAATATGGTTTGATTAGAATCAAGAAGAAATTGCCAACTCTCCAAACAGGGTAAACTGGAATCACTTCGGTTAAAAGTGGAATCACTTCTTCATCATTATTCCAATGATATTGATTCAACTTCAGGATGATTATACACTAATTTATGAGTCCAAATCAAGCTTCTTACATCTTGATTCATTCTGGTTTTATTAGTATCAATAATAAATTGCCAAATCTCCAAACAGGGCAAACTGGAATCACTTCGGTTAAAAGTGGAATAACTTCTTCATCATAAGTCCAATGATATTGATTCAAATTCAGGGTGATTATCCACTGATTTATGAGTCCAAATCAAGCTTCTTTCATCTTGATTCATTCTGGTTTGATTAGAATCAAGAAGAAATTGCCAAATCTCCAAACAGGGCAAACTGGAATCACTTCGGTTCAAAGTGGGATAACTTCTTCATCATAACTCCTATGATCTTGATTCAACTTCAGGGTGATTCTACACTGATTTATGAGTCCAAATAAAGCTTCTTACATCGTGATTCATTCTGGTTTTATTAGTATCAAGAATAAATTGCCAAATCTCCAAAAAGGGTAAACTGGATTCACTTCGGTTAAAAGTGGGATAACTTCTTCATCATAACTCCTATGATATTGATTCAAATTCAGGGTGATTATCCACTGATTTATAAGTCTAAATCAAGCTTCTTACATCTTGATTCATTCTGTTTTGATTAGAATCAAGAAGAAATTGCCAAATCTCCAAAAAAGGTAAATTGGAGGCACTTCGGTTAAAAGTGGGATAACTTCTTCATCATAACTCCTATGATCTTGATTCAACTTCAGGGTGATTCTAAACTGATTTATGAGTCCAAATCAAGCTTCTTACATCGTGATTCATTCTGGTTTTATTTGTATCAAGAAGAAATTGTCAAGTCTCCAAAAAAGTAAATTGGAGTCACTTCGGTTAAAAGTGGGATAACTTATTCATCATAACTCCTATGATCTTGATTCAGCTTCAGGGTGATTCTACACTGATTTATGAGTCCAAATCAAGCTTCTTACATCGTGATTCATTTTGGTTTTATTAGTATCAAGAAGAAATAACCAACTCTCCAAACAGGGCAAACTGGAATTACTTCGGTTAAAAGTGGGATAAATTCTTCATCATAACTCAAATGATATTGATTCAAATTCAGAGTGATTCTAAACTGATTTATGAGTCCAAATAAAGCTTCTTACATCGTGATTCATTCTGGTTTTATTTATATTAAGAAAAAATTGCCAAATCTTCAAACAGGGCAAACTGGAATCACTTCGGTTAAAACTGGGATAACTTCTTCATCATAACTCCTATTATCTTGATTCAACATCAGGGTGATTCTACAGTGATTTATGAGTCCAAATCAAGCTTCTTACATAGTGATTCAGTCATGTTTTATTAGTATTAAGAATAAATTGCCAAGTCTCCAAACAAGGCAAATTGGAATCACTTCGGTTAAAAGTGGTTTAACTTCTTCATCATAAGTCCAATGATATTGATTCAACTTTAGGATGATTCTGCACTAATTTATGAGTCCAAATCAAGCTTCTTACAACTTTATTCATTGTGGTTTTGATTAGAATCAAGAAGAAATTGCCAAATCTCCAAAAAGGTAAATTGGAGTCACTTTGGTTAAAAGTGGGATAACTTCTTCAGCATAACTCCTATGACCTTGATTCAGGTTCAGGGTGATTCTACACTGATTTATGAGTCCAAATCCAAGTTTCTTACATCGTGATTCATTCTGGCTTTATTAGTATCAAGAAGAAATTGCCAACTCTCCAAACAGGGCAAACTGGAATCACTTCGGTTAAAAGTTGGATAACATCTTCATCATAACTCCTATGATCTTGATTCAACTTCAGGGTGATTCTACACTGATTTATGAGTCCAAATAAAGCTTCTTACATCGTGATTCATTCTGATTTTATTAGTATCAAGAATAAATTGCCAAATCTCCAAACAGGGTAAACTGGATTCACTTCGGTTAAAAGTGGGATAACTTCGTCATCATAACTCCTATGATATTTATTCAAATTCAGGGTGATTATCCACTGATTTATGAGTTTAAATAAAGATTCTTACATCTTTATTCATTATGGTTTGATTAGAATCAAGAAGAAATTGCCAACTCTCTAAACAGGGCAAACTGGAATCACTTTGGTTAAAAGTGGGATAACTTCTTCATCATAACTCCTATGATCTTGATTCAACTTCAGGGTGATTCTACACTGATTTATGACTCCAAATCAAGCTTCTTACATGGTGATTCATTCTGGTTTTATTAGTATCAAGAAGAAATTGCAAACTCTCCAAACATGGCAAACAGGAATCACTTCGGTTAAAAGTGGGATAACTTCTTCATCATAACTCCTATGATCTTGATTCAACTTCAGGGTGATTCTACACTGATTTATGAGTCCAAATAAAGATTCTTACATCGTGATTCATCCTGGTTTTATTAGTATCAAAAAGAAATTGCCAAATCTCTAAACAAGGCAAACTGGAATCACTTCGGTTAAAAGTAGGATAACTTCTTCATCATAACTCCTATGATATTGATTCAACTTCAGGGTGATTCTACACTGATTTATGAGTACAAATCAAGCTTCTTACATCGTGATTCATTCTGGTTTTATTAGAATCAAGAAGAAATTACCAAATCTCCAAACAGGGTAAATTGGAATCACTTCGGTTAAAAGTGGAATAACTTCTTTATCATAAGTCCAATGATATTGATTCAACTTCAGGATTATTCTGCACTGATTTATGAGTCCAAATCAAGCTTCTTACATCTTGATTCATTCTGGTTTGATTAGAATCAAGAAGAAATTGCCAAATCTCCAAACAAGGTAAATTGGAGCCACTTCGGTTAAAAGTGGGATAACTTCTTCATCATAACTCCTATGATCTTGATTCAACTTCAGGGTGATTCTAAACTTATTGATGAGTCCAAATCAAGCTTATTACATCGTGATTCGTTCTGGTTTTATTAGTATCAAGAAGAAATTGCCAACTCTCCAAACAGGGTAAACTGGAATTACTTCGGTTAAAAGTGGAATAACTTCTTCATCATAACTCCAATGATATTGATTAAACGTCGGGATGATTCTACACTGATTTATGAGTCAAAATCAAGCTTCTTACATCTTTATTCATTCTGGTTTGATTAATATAAAGAAGAAATTGCCAAATCTCCAAACAGGGTAAACTGAGTCACTTCGGTTAAAAGTGGGATAACTTCTTCATCATAACTCCTATGATCTTGATTCAAATTCAGTTTGATTCTTAACTGATTTATGAGTCCAAATCAAGCTTCTTACATCGTGATTCATTATGGTTTTATTTGTATTAAGAAGAAATTGCCAAATCTCCAGACATGGTAAACTGGAATCACTTCGGTTTAAAGTGGAATAACTTCTTCATCATAACTCCTATTATCTTGATTCAACTTCTGGGTGATTCTACACTGATTTATGTGTCTAAATCAAGATTCTTATTTGGTTTTATTAGTATCAAGAATAAATTGCCAAATCTCCAAACAAAACAAATTGGAATCACTTCGGTTAAAAGTGGGATAACTTCTTCATCATAAGTCCAATGATATTGATTCAACTTCAGGATGATTCTGCACTGATTTATGAGTCCAAATCAAGCTTCTTACATCTTTATTCATTCTGTTTTTGATTAGAATCAAGAAGAAATTGCCAAATCTCCAAAAAAAGGTAAATTGGAGTCACTTCGGTTAAAAGTGGGATAACTTCTTCAGCATAACTCCTATGATCTTGATTCAGCTTCAGGGTGATTCTACACTGATTTATGAGTCCAAATCAAGCTTCTTACATCGTGATTCATTCTGGTTTTATTAGTATCAAGAAGAAATTGCCAACTCTCCAAACAGGGCAAACTGGAATCACTTCGGTTAAAAGTGGGATAACTTCTTCATCATAACTCCTATGATCTTG
The DNA here is from genome assembly GCA_905132885.1 of Moricandia moricandioides. Lineage (NCBI taxonomy): Eukaryota > Viridiplantae > Streptophyta > Magnoliopsida > Brassicales > Brassicaceae > Moricandia > Moricandia moricandioides. The sequence goes on from CAJHQQ010003357.1 coordinate 42,353, forward strand.
ATTCAACTTCAGGGTGATTCTACACTGATTTATGAGTCCAAATCAAGCTTCTTACATCGTGATTCATTCTTGTTTTATTAGTATCAAGAATAAATTGCCAAATCTCCAAACAGGGCAAACTGGAATCACTTCGGTTAAAAGTGGGATAACATCTTCATCATAACTCCAGTGATATTGATTCAACTTCAGGATGATTCTACACTGATTTATGAGTCCAAATCAAGCTTATTACATCTTGATTCATTCTGGTTTGATTAGAATCAAGAAGAAATTGCGAAATCTCAAAACAGGGTAAACTGGAGTCACTTCGGTTAAAAGTAGGATAATTTCTTCATCATAACTCCTATGATCTTCATTCTAATTCAGGGTGATTCTAAACTGATTTATGAATCCAAATCAAGCTTCTTACATTACGATTCCTTCTGGTTTTATTTATATCAAGAAAAAATTGCCAAATCTCCAAACAGGGTAAACTGGAATCACTTCGGTTAAAAGTGGGATAACTTCTTCATCATAACTCCTATTATCTTGATTCAACTTCTGGGTGATTCTACACTGATTTATGAGTCTAAATCAAGATTCTTACTTGGTTTTATTAGTATCAAGAATAAATTGCCAAATCTCCAAAAAAAGCAAATTGGAATCACTTCGGTTAAAAGTGGGATAACTTCTTCATCATAAGTCCAATGATATTGATTCAACTTCAGGATGATTCAGCACTGATTTATGAGTCTAAATCAAGCTTCTTACATCTTTATTCATTCTGTTTTTGATTAGAATCAAGAAGAAATTGCCAAATCTCCAAAAAAGGTAAATTGGCGTCACTTCGGTTGCCAAATCAAGCTTCTTACATCTTTATTCATTCTGTTTTTGATTCAACTTCAGGGTGATTCTAGACTGATTAATGAGTCCAAAAGGGTGATTCTTAGATCGTTATTCATTCTTGTTTTATTAGTATCAAGAATAAATTGCCAAATCTCCAAACAGGACAAACTGGAATCACTTCGGTTAAAAGTGGGATAACTTCTTCATCATAATTCCTATTATCTTGATTTAACTTCAGGGTGATTCTACACTGATTAATGAGTCCAAATCAAGCTTCTTACATCGTGATTCATTCTGGTTTTATTAGAATCAAGAATAAATTGTCAAATCTCCAAACAGGACAAATTGGAATCACTTCGGTTAAAAGTGGGATAACTTCTTCATCATAAGTCCAATGATATTGATTCAACTTCAGGATGATTCTGCACTGATTTATGAGTCCAAATCAAGCTTCTTACATCTTTATTCATTCTTGTTTTGATTAGAATGAAGAAGAAATTGCCAAATCTCTAAACAGGGTAAACTGGATTCACTTCGGTTGAAAGTGGGATAACATCTTCATCATAACTCCTATGATATTGATTCAACTTCAGGGTGATTCTACACTGATTTATGAATCCAAATAAAGCTTCTTACATCATGATTCATTCTGGTTTTATTAGTATCAAGAAGAAACTGTCAAATCTCCAAACAGGGTAAACTGGATTCACTTCGGTTAAAAGTGGGATAACTTCTTCATCATAACTCCTGTGATATTGATTCAACTTCATGGTGATTATCCACTGATTTATGAGTCCAAATCAAGATTCTTACATCTTGATTCATTATGGTTTGATTAGAATCAAGAAAAAATTGCCAACTCTCCAAACAGGACAAATTGGAGTCACTTCGGCTAAAAGTGGGATAACTTCTTCATCATAACTCCTATCATCTTGATTCAACTTCAGGGTGATTCTAAACTTATTTATGAGTCTAAATCAAGCTTCTTTCATCGTGATTCGTTCTGGTTTTATTAGTATCAAGAAGAAATTGTCAACTCTCCAAACAGGGCAAACTGGAATCACTTCGGTTAAAAGTGGGATAACTTCTTCATCATAACTCCTATGATCTTGATTCAAATTCAGGGTTATTCTACACTGATTTATGAGTCCAAATCAAGCTTCTTACATCGTGATTCATTCTGGTTTTATTAGTACAAGAAGAAATTACCAAATCTCCAAACAGGGGAAACTGGATTCACTTCGGTTAAAACTGGGATAACTTCTTCATCATAACTCCTATGATATTGATTCAACTTCAGGGTGACTAGAGTCCAAATCAAGATTCTTACATCTTGATTTATTATGGTTTGATTATAATCAAGAAGAAATTGCAAACTCTCCAAACAGGGCAAACTGGAATTACTTCGGTTAAAAGTGGAATAACTTCTTTATCATAAGTCCAATGATATTGATTCAGCTTCAGGATGATTCTGCACTGCTTTTATGATTCCAAATCATGCTTCTTACATCTTGATTCATTCTGGTTTGATTAGAATCAAGAAGAAATTGCCAAATCTCCAAACAAGGTAAATTGGAGTCACTTCGGTTAAAAGTGGGATAACCTTCCTTCATCATAAACTCCTATGATCTTGATGTCAACTTCAGGGTGATTCTAAACAATTTATGAGTCCCAAATCAAGCTTCTTACATCGTGATTCGTTCTGGTTTTTTAGTATCCAAAGAAGAAACTGCCAAACTCTCCCAAACAGGGGCCAAACTGGAATTACTTTGCGTTAAAGTGGGAAACTTTCTTCATCATAACTCCAATGCATATCGAAATAAACTTCAGGATGATTCTACACTGGATTTATGAGTCAAAATAAAGCCTCTTTCATCTTAATTCATTCTGGTTTGATTAGAATCAAGATAGAAATAGCCAAAATCTCGCAAACATGGTAACCTGGAGTCACTTCGGTTAAAAGTCGGATAACTTTTTCATCATAACTCCTATGATCTTGATTCCAATTCAGGGTACCTCTAAACTGATTTTTGAGTCCAAATCCAAGCTTATTACATCGTGATTCATTCTGGTTTTATTTTTATCAAGAAGAAATTGCCAACTCTCCAAACAGGGCAAACTGGAATCACTTCGGTTAAAAGTGGGATAACTTCTTTATCATAACTCCTATGATCTTGATTCAACTTCAGGGTGATTCTACACTGATTTATGAGTCCAAATAAAGCTTCTTACATCTTGATTCATTCTGATTTTATTAGTATCAAGAAGAAATTGCCAAATCTCCAAACAGGGCAAACTGGATTCACTTCGGTTAAAAGTGGGATAACTTCTTCATCATAACTCCAATGATATTGATTCAACTTCAGGGTGATTCT
>CAJHQQ010003358.1:0-45483 GCA_905132885.1 Moricandia moricandioides
AGAGAATGTTTTTGGATTACTCACTTCACATCCACAACAAGAAAGTCTTGGACAAGGTCTGATCCGAGATGTCTTGATCACCATTCAAGCCATCTCTACATCAAGCTGAGTTAGTGTCTAGGCAAGACATGGGGTGTGTGCTCTTTTCCTTGCTTTTGGCTTGTCCCACGAGGTTTTCCGGAGGAAGGTTTTTAACGAGGCCACAACTTGTCTTCACATCACTTAGGCCCTATCTCGGTCCAAGGCTAAAGAAGTTTACATTTTATTTCATTTTAAAGCTTATGTTAAACTTAAACTATAGTTTCCTTTTTTCTTATTTCCGAAACCCTAGAGAGCATGTTCTCTGGTTTCTCCTTATTTAAATGGGTCTCTAAACCCTATTGTAATCATCCATATTTTAATCAACAAGTTATCTTTCTCCTTGACGGCTCTCTCTCTAGAAAGTGTGTCGAGTTCTGGTTTGTAGTATCCAGAGACCTAAGGGTGTCTAAATTGGTGTGTCATATCCGATTTGTTCATCTAGGAGTATCAAGAGATCTTCCATCCCTCTTGTGTCACCATTCAATCCACAAACCTTGAAGAACTTGAGTCACTGATTCGTTCTTGCAAGGATCTATCCATTCCCATCAACAAGAGAGCATCCTAGGGACGCATCAAATATCATAGGAGTTATGATAAAAGAAGTTATCCCACTTTTAACCGAAGTGATTCCAGTTTACCCTGTTTGGAGATTTGGGCAATTTCTTCTTGATTCTAATCAACCAGAATGAATCACTATGTAGGAAGCTTGATTTTAACACAAAAATAAGTGTAGAATCACCCTGAAGTTGAATTAATATCATTGGAGTTATGATGAAGAATGTTATCCCACTTTTAACCGAAGTAATCCAGTTTAACCTGTTGAGATTTGGCAATTTCTTCTTGATTAAATCAAACCAGAATGAATCACGATGAAGAAGTTATCCCACTTTAACCGAAGTGATTCTAGTTTATCCTGTTTGGAGATTTGGCAATTTATTTTTGATACTAATAAAACCAGAATGAATCACGATGTAAGAAGCTTGATTTGGACTCATAAATCCGTGCAGAATCACCCTGAAGTTGAATCAATATCATTAGGAGTTATGATGAAGAAGTTATCCCACTTTTATCCGAAGTGATTCCAGTTTGCCATGTTTGGAGAGTTCACAATTTCTTCTTGATTCTAATCAAACCATAAGGAATCAAGATGTAAGAATCTTGATTTGGACTCATAAATCAGTGGATAATCACACCAAAGTTGAATAATATCATAGGAGTTATGATGAAGAAGTTATCCCACTTTTAACCGAAGTGACTCCAGTTTATTCCTGTTTGGAGATTTGGGAATTTCTTGTTGATTCAAATCAAACCAGAATGAATCACGATGTAAGAAACTTCATTTGTACTCATAAATCAGTGTAAATCACCCTGAAGTTGAATCAATAACATAGGAGTTATGATGAAGAAGTTATCCCACTTTTAACCGAAGTAAATCCAGTTTACCCTGTTTGGAGATTTGGTAATTTCTTCTTGATTCTAATCAAACCAGAGTGAATCACGATGTAAGAAGCTCGATTTGAACTCAAAAATCAGTGTATAATCACCCTGAAGTTGAATCAATATCATAGGAGTTATGATGAAGAAGTTATACCACTTTTAACCGAAGTGAATCCAGTTTACTCTGTTTGGAGATTTGACAATTTCTTCTTGAAACTATAAAACCAGAATGATTCACGATGTAAGAAGCTTGATTTGGACACATAAATCCGTGTAGAATCACCCTGAAGTTGAATCAAGATCATAGGAGTTATGATGAAGAAGTTATCCTACTTTTAACCGAAGTGTTTCTAGTTAGCCCTGTTTGGAGAGTTTGCAATTTCTTCTTGATTCTAATCAAACCATAATGAATCAAGATGTAAGAATCTCGATTTGGACTCATAAATCAGTGGATAATCATCCTGAAGTTGAATCAATATCATAGGAGTTATGAATGAGAAGTTATCCCACTTTTAAACCTAAGTGTTTCCAGTTTGCCCTGTTTGGAGAGTTTGCAATTTCTTCCTGATTCTAATCAAACCATAATGAATCAAGATGTAAGAATCTTGATTTGGACTCATTAAATCAGTGGATAATCATCCTGAAGTTGAATCAATATCATAGGAGTTATGATGAAGAAGTTATCCCACTTTTAACGAAGTGATTCTTGTTTACCCTGTTTGGAGATTTGGCAATTTCTTCTTGATTCAAATCAAACCAAAATGAATCACGATGTAAGAAGCTCGATTTGAACTAAAAAATCAGTGTAGAATCACCTGAAGTTGAATCAATTATCATTGGAGTTATGATGAAGAAGTTATCCCACTTTTAACCGAAGTGATTCCAGTTTACCCTGTTTGGGAGATTTGGCAATTTCTTTCTTGATTCAAATCAAACCAAAATGAATCACGATGTAAGAAAGCTCGATTTGAACTCAAAAATAGTGTAGAATCACCCTGAAGTTGAATCAAGATCATAGGAGTTATGATGAAGAAGTTATCCCACTTTTAACCGAAGTGATTCCAATTTCCTTGTTTGGAGATTGGAAATTTCTTCTTGATACTAATAAAACCAGAACGAATCAAGATGTAAGAAGCTTGATTTGAAATAATAAATAAGTGCAGAATCATCCTGAAGTTGAATCAAAATCATAGGAGTTATGATGAAGAAGTTATCCCACTTTTAACCTAAGTGATTCGAGTTTACCATGTTTGGAGATTTGGCATTTATTCTTGATACTATTAAACCAAATTAATCACGATGTAAGAAGCTTGATTTGGACTCATAAATCCGTGTAGAATCACCCTGAAGTTGAACAAGATCATAGGAGTTATGATGAAGAAGTTATCCCACTTTTAACCGAACGTTGATTCCCACTTACCCTGTTTGGATATTTGGCAATTTCTTCTGATTCAAATCAAACCAAATGAATCACGATGTAAGAAGCTTTATTTATACTCATAAATCAGTGTAAATCACCCCGAAGTTGAATCAGTATCATATGAGGTTGTGATGAAGAAGTTATCCCACTTTTAACAGAAGTAAATCCAATTTACCCTGTTTGGAGATTTGGCAATATCTTCTTGATTCTAATCAAACCAGAATGAATCACGATGTAAGAAGCTTGATTTAAAACTCAAAAATCAGTGTAGAATCACCCTGAAGTTGAATCAATATCATTGGAGTTATGATGAAGAAGTTATGTCACTTTTAACAGAAGTGATTCCAGTTTACTCTGTTTGGAGATTTGGCAATTTCTTCTTGATTCAAATCAATCATAATGAATCACGATGTAATAAGCTGGATTTATACTCATAAATTAGTGTTAATCACCATGAAGTTGAATCAATATCATAGGAGTTATAATGAAGAAGTTATCCCACTTTTAACCGAAAGTGATTCCAGTTTATCCTGTTTGGAGATTTGGCAATTTCTTCTTGATACTAATAAAACCAGAATGAATCATGATGTAAGAAGCTTGATTTCTACTCATAAATCAGTGTAATCACCTTGAAGTTGAATCAAGATCATAGGAGTTATGATGAAGAAGTTATCCCACTTTTAACCGAAGTAAATCAAGTTTACCCTGTTTGGAGATTTGACAATTTCTTCTTGATTCTAATCAAACCAGAATGAATCACGATTTAGAAGCTTGATTGAACTAAAAATCAGTGTAGAATCACCCTGAAGTTGAATCAATATCATTGAAGTTATGATGAAGAAGTTATCCCACTTTTAACTGAAGTGATTCCAGTTACCCTTTTTGGAGATTTGGAAATTTCTTCTTCATTCAAATCAAACCAGAATCAATCATGATGTAAGAAGCTTGATTTGTACTCATAAATTAGTGTAAATCACCCTGAAGTTGAATCAATATCATAGGAGTTATGATGAAGAAGTTATCCCACTTTTAACCGAAGTGATTCCAGTTTGTCCTGTTTGGAGATTTGACAATTTATTCTTGATACTAATAAAACCAGAATGAATCACGATGTAAGAAGCTTGATTTGGACTCATAAATCAGTGCAGAATCATCCTAAAGTTGAATCAATATCATTGGACTTATGATGAAGAAGTTATTCCACTTTTAACCGAAAAGATTCCAGTTTACCCTGTTTGGAGATTTGGCAATTTCTTCTTGATTCAAATCAAACCAGAATGAATCACAATGTAAGAAGCTTGATTTGTACTCATAAATTAGTGTAAATCACCCTGAAGTTGAATCAATATCATAGGAGTTATGATGAAGAAGTTATCCCACTTTTAACCTAAGTGATTCTAGTTTACCCTGTTTGGAGATTTGGCAATTTATTCTTGATACTAATAAAACCAGAATTAATCACGATGTAAGAAGCTTGATTTGGACTCATAAATCCGTGTAGAATCACCCTGAAGTTGAATCAAGATCATAGGAGTTATGATGAAGAAGTTATCCTACTTTTAACCGAAGTATATCCAGTTTATCCTGTTTGGAGATTTGGCAATTTCTTCTTGATTCTAATCAAACCAGAATGAATCACGATGTATGAAGCTCAATTTGAACTCAAAATCAGTGTATAATCACCCTGAAGTTGAATCAATATCATTGGAGTTATGATGAAGAAGTTATCCCACTTTTAACCGAAGTGAATCCAGTTTACCCTGTTTGGAGATTTGGCAATTTCTTCTTGATACTAATAAAACCAAAATGAATCACGATGTAAGAAGCTTGATTTGGACTCATAAATCCGTGTAGAATCACCCTGAAGTTGAATCAAGATCATAGGAGTTATGATGAAGAAGTTATCCCACTTTTAACCGAAGTAAATCCAGTTTACCCTGTTTGGAGATTTGGCAATTTCTTCTTGATTCTAATCAAACCAGAATGAATCACGATGTAAGAAGCTTGATTTGGACTCATAAATCCGTGTAGAATCACCCTGAAGTTGAATCAAGATCATAGGAGTTATGATGAAGAAGTTATCCCACTTTTAACCGAAGTGATTCCAGTTTGCCCTGTTTGGAGAGTTTGCAATTTCTTCTTGATTCTAATCAAACCATAATGAATCAAGATGTAAGAATCTTGATTTGGACTCATAAATCAGTGGATAATCACCCTGAAGTTGAATCAATATCATAGGAGTTATGATGAAGAAGTTATCCCACTTTTAACCGAAGTGATTCCAGTTTACCCTGTTTGGAGATTTGGCAATTTCTTCTTGATTCAAATCAAACCAGAATGAATCACGATGTAAGAAGCTTGATTTGGACTCATAAATCAGTGTAAATCACCCTGAAGTTGAATCAATATCATAGGAGTTATGATGAAGAAGTTATCCCACTTTTAACCGAAGTAATTCCAGTTTACCCTGTTTGGAGATTTGGCAATTTCTTCTTGATCTAATCAAACCAGAATGAATCACGATGTAAGAAGCTTGATTTGGAACTCAAAATCAGTGTAGAATCACCCTGAAGTTGAATCAATATCATTGGAGTTATGATGAAGAAGTTATCCCATTTTTAACTGAAGTGATTCCAGTTTACCCTTTTTGGAGATTTGGAAATTTCTTCTTCATTCAAATCAAACCAGAATGAATCACGATGTAAGAAGCTTGATTTGTACTCATAAATTAGTGTAAATCACCCTGAATTTGAATCAATATCATAGGAGTTATGATGAAGAAGTTATCCCACTTTTAACCGAAGTGATTCCAGTTTACCCTGTTTGAAGATTTGGTAACTTATTCTTGATACTAATAAAACCAGAATGAATCACGATGTAAGAAGCTTGATTTGGAATCATAAATCAGTGCAGAATCATCCTAAAGTTGAATCAATATCATTGGACTTATGATGAAGAAGTTATTCCACTTTTAACCGAAAGATTCCAGTTTACCCTGTTTGGAGATTTGGCAATTTCTTCTTGATTCAAATCAAACCAGAATGAATCACGATGTAAGAAGCTTGATTTGTACTCATAAATTAGTGTAAATCACCCTGAAGTTGAATCAATATCATAGGAGTTATGATGAAGAAGTTATCCCACTTTTAACCGAAGTGATTCTAGTTTACCCTGTTTGGAGATTTGGCAATTTATTCTTGATACTAATAAAACCAGAATGAATCACGATGTAAGAAGCTTGATTTGGACTCATAAATCCGTGTAGAATCACCCTGAAGTTGAATCAAGATCATAGGAGTTATGATGAAGAAGTTATCCCACTTTTAAGCGAAGTAAATCCAGTTTACCCTGTTTGGAGATTTGACAATTTCTTCTTGATTCTAATCAAACCAGAATGAATCATGATGTAAGAAGCTTGATTTGGACTCATAAATCCGTGTAGAATCACCCTGAAGTTGAATCAGGATCATAGGAGTGATGATGAAGAAGTTATCCCACTTTTAACCGAAGTGTTTCCAGTTTGCCCTGTTTGGAGGGTTTGCAATTTCGTCTTGATTCTAATCAAACCATAATGAATCAAGATGTAAGAATCTTGATTTGGACTCATAAATCAGTGGATAATCATCCTGAAGTTGAATCAATATTATAGGAGTTATGATGAAGAAGTTATCTCACTTTTAACCGAAGTAAATCCAGTTTATCCTGTTTGGAGATTTGGCAATTTCTTCTTGATTCTAATCAAACCAGAATGAATCACGATGTATGAAGCTCAATTTGAACTCAAAAATCAGTGTATAATCACCCTGAAGTTGAATCAATATCATTGGAGTTATGATGAAGAAGTTATCCCACTTTTAACCGAAGTGAATCCAGTTTACCCTGTTTGGAGATTTGGCAATTTCTTCTTGATACTAATAAAACCAAAATGATTCACGATAAAGACGCTTGATTTGGACTCATAAATCCGTGTAGAATCATCCTGAAGTTGAATCAAGATCATAGGAGTTATGATGAAGAAGTTATCCCACTTTTAACCGAAGTAATCTAGTTTACCCTGTTTGGAGATTTGGCAATTTATTCTTGATTCTAATCAAACCAGAATGAATCACGATGTACGAAGCTTGATTTGGACTCATAAATCCGTGTAGAATCACCCTGAAGTTGAATCAAGATCATAGGAGTGATGATGAAGAAGTTATCCCACTTTTAACCGAAGTGATTCCAGTTGGAGAGTTTGCGAATTCTTATTGATTCTAATCAAACCATAATGAATCAAGATATAAGAATCTTGATTTGGACTAATAAATCAGTGGATAATCACCCTGAAGTTGAATCAATATCATAGGAGTTATGATGAAGAAGTTATCCCACTTTTAACCGAAGTGATTCCAGTTTACCCTGTTTGGAGATTTGGTAATTTCTTCTTGATTCAAATCAAACCAGAATGAATAAAGATGTAAGAAGCTTGATTTCTACTCATAAATCAGTGTAAATCACCAAGTTGAATCAATATCATAGGAGTTATGATGAAGAAGTTATCCACTTTTAACCGAAGTAAATCAAGTTTACCCTGTTTGGAGATTTGACAATTTCTTCTTGATTCTAATCAAACCAGAATGAATCACGATTTAAGAAGCTTGATTTGAACTCAAAATCAGTGTAGAATCACCCTGAAGTTGAATCAATATCATTGGAGTTATGATGAAGAAGTTATCCCATTTTTAACTGAAGTGATTCCAGTTTACCCTTTTTGGAGATTTGGAAATTTCTTCTTCATTCAAATCAAACCAGAATGAATTACGATGTAAGAAGCTTGATTTGTACTCATAAATTAGTGTAAATCACCCTGAAGTTGAATCAATATCATAGGAGTTATGATGAAGAAGTTATCCCACTTTTAACCGAAGTGATTCCAGTTTACCCTGTTTGAAGATTTGGTAATTTATTCTTGATACTAATAAAACCAGAATGAATCACGATGTAAGAAGCTTGATTTGGACTCATAAATCAGTGCAGAATCATCCTAAAGTTGAATCAATATCATTGGACTTATGATGAAGAAGTTATTCCACTTTGAACCGAAAAGAATCCAGTTTACCCTGTTTGGAGATTTGGCAATTTCTTCTTGATTCAAATCAAACCAGAATGAATCACGATGTAAGAAGCTTGATTTGTACTCATAAATTAGTGTAAATAACCCAGAAGTTGAATCAATATCATAGGAGTTATGATGAAGAAGTTATCCCACTTTTAACCTAAGTGATTCTAGTTTACCCTGTTTGGAGATTTGGCAATTTATTCTTGATACTAATAAAACCAGAATTAATCACGATGTAAGAAGCTTGGTTTGGACTCATAAATCCGTGTAGAATCTTCCTGAAGTTGAATCAAGATCATAGGAGTTATGATGAAGAAGTTATCCCACTTTTAACCGAAGTAAATCCAGTTTACCCTGTTTGGAGATTTGACAATTTCTTCTTGATTCTAATCAAACCAGAATGAATCATGATGTAAGAAGCTTGATTTGGACTCATAAATCCGTGTAGAATCACCCTGAAGTTGAATCAAGATCATAGGAGTGATGATGAAGAAGTTATCCCACTTTTAACCGAAGTGATTCCAGTTTGGAGAGTTTGCGAATTTTTCTTGATTCTAATCAAACCATAATGAATCAAGATATAAGAATCTTGATCTTGACTAATAAATCAGTGGTTAATCACCCTGAAGTTGAATCAATATCATAGGAGTCATGATGAAGAAGTTATCCCACTTTTAACCGAAGTGATTCCAGTTTACCCTGTTTGGAGATTTGGCAATTTCTTCTTGATTCAAATCAAACCAGAATGAATCACGATGTAAGAAGCTCGATTTGAACTCAAAAATCAGTGTATAATCACCCTGAAGTTGAATCAATATCATTGGAGTTATGATGAAGAAGTTATCCCACTTTTAACAGAAGTGAATCCAGTTTACCCTGTTTGGAGATTTGACAATTTCTTCTTGATACTAATAAAAACAGAATGATTCACGATGTAAGAAGCTTGATTTGGACTCATAAATCCGTGTAGAATCACCCTGAAGTTGAATCAAGATCATAGGAGTTATGATGAAGAAGTTATCCCACTTTTAACCGAAGTGTTTCCAGTTTGCCCTGTTTGGAGAGTTTGCAATTTCTTCTTGATTCTAATCAAACCATAATGAATCAAGATGTAAGAATCTTGATTTGGACTAATAAATCAGTGGATAATCATCCTGAAGTTGAATCAATATCATAGGAGTTATGATGAAGAAGTTATCCCACTTTTAACCGAAGTAAATCCAGTTTACCCTGTTTGGAGATTTGACAATTTCTTCTTGATTCTAATCAAACCAGAATGAATCATGATGTAAGAAGCTTGATTTGGACTCATAAATCAGTGTAGAATCACCCTGAAGTTGAATCAAGATCATAGGAGTGATGATGAAGAAGTTATCCCACTTTTAACCGAAGTGATTCCAGTTTGGAGAGTTTGCGAATTTTTCTTGATTCTAATCAAACCATAATGAATCAAGATATAAGAATCTTGATTTTGACTAATAAATCAGTGGTTAATCACCCTGAAGTTGAATCAATATCATAGGAGTTATGATGAAGAAGTTATCCCACTTTTAACCGAAGTGATTCCAGTTTACCCTGTTTGGAGATTTGGTAATTTCTTCTTGATTCAAATCAAACCAGAATGAATAATGATGTAAGAAGCTTGATTTGTACTCATAAATCAGTGTAAATCACCCTGAAGTTGAATCAATATCATAGGAGTTATGATGAAGAAGTTATCCCACTTTTAACCGAAGTAAATCCAGTTTACCCTGTTTGGAGATTTGACAATTTCTTCTTGATTCAAATCAAACCAGAATGAATCACGATGTAAGAAGCTCGATTTGAACTCAAAAATCAGTGTATAATCACCCTGAAGTTGAATCAATATCATTGGAGTTATGATGAAGAAGTTATCCCACTTTTAATAGAAGTGAATCCATTTTACCCTGTTTAGAGATTTGATAATTTCTTCTTGATACTAATAAAACCAGAATGAACACGATGTAATAAACTTGATTTGGACTCACAAATCCGTGTAGAATCACCTTGAAGTTGAATCAAGATCATAGGAGTTATGATGAAGAAGTTATCCCACTTTTAACCGATATGTTTCCAATTTGCCCTGTTTGGAGAGTTTGCAATTACTTCTTGATTCTAAACAAAACCATAATGAATCAAGATGTAAGAATCTTGATTTGGACTCATAAATCAGTGGATAATCATCCTGAAGTTGAATCAATATCATAGGAGTTATGATGAAGAAGTTATCCCACTTTTAACCGAAGTGATTCCAGTTTACCCTGTTTGGAGATTTGGCAATTTCTTCTTGATTCAAATAAAACCAGAATGAATCACGATGTAAGAAGCTCGATTTGAACTCAAAAATCAATGTATAATCACCCTGAAGTTGAATCAATATCATTGGAGTTATGATGAAGAAGTTATCTCACTTTTAACCGAAGTGAATCCAGTTTACCCTGTTTGGAGATTTGACAATTTCTTCTTGATACTAATAAAACCAGAATGATTCACGATGTAAGAAGCTTGATTTGGACTCATAAATCCGTGTAAAATCACCCTGAAGTTGAATCAAGATCATAGGAGTTATGATGAAGAAGTTATCCCACTTTTAACCGAAGTGTTTCCAGTTTGCCCTGTTTGGAGAGTTTGCAATTTCTTCTTGATTCTAATCAAACCATAATGAATCAAGATGTAAGAATCTTGATTTGGACTAATAAATCAGTGGATAATCATCCTGAAGTTGAATCAATATCATAGGAGTTATGATGAAGAAGTTATCCCACTTTTAACCGAAGTGATTCCAGTTTACCCTGTTTGGAGATTTGGCAATTTCTTCTTGATTCAAATCAAACCAGAATGAATCACGATGTAAGAAGCTTTATTTTTACTCATAAATCAGTGTAAATCACCCTGAAGTTGAATCAATATCCTATGAGTTATGATGAAGAAGTTATCCCACTTTTAACCAAAGTAAATCCAATTTACCCTGTTTGGAGATTTGGCAATTTCTTCTTGATTCTAATCAAACCAGAATGAATCACGATGTAAGAAGCTTGATTTGAACTCAAAAATCAGTGTAGAATCATCCTGAAGTTGAATCAATATCATTGGAGTTATGATGAAGTTATCTCACTTTTAACCGAAGTGATTCCAGTTTACCCTGTTTGGAGATTTGGCAATTTCTTCTTGATTCAAATCAAACCAGAATGAATCACGATGTAAGAAGCTTGATTTGTACTCATAAATTAGTGTAAATCACCATGAAGTTGAATCAATATCATAGGAGTTATGATGAAGAAGTTATCCCACTTTTAACCGAAGTAAATCCAGTTTACCCTGTTTGGAGATTTGACAATTTCTTCTTCATTCTAATTAAACCAGAATGAATCACGATGTAAGAAGCTTGATTTGAACTCAAAAATCAGTGTATAATCACCCTGAAGTTGAATCAATATCATTGGAGTTATGATGAAGAAGTTATCCCACTTTTAACCGAAGTGAATCCAGTTTACCCTGTTTGGAGATTTGGCAATTTCTTCTTGATACTAATGAAACCAGAATGAATCACGATGTAAGAAGCTTGATTTGGACTCATAAATCCGTGTATAATCACCCTGAAGTTGAATCAAGATCATAGGAGTTATGATGAAGAAGTTATCCCACTTTTAACCGAAGTGTTTCCAGTTTGCCCTGTTTGGAGAGTTTGCAATTTCTTCTTGATTCTAATCAAACCATAATGAATCAAGATGTAAGAATCTTGATTTGGACTCATAAATCAGTGGATAATCACCCTGAAGTTGAATCAATATCATAGGAGTTAGTTGTCCCACTTTTAACCGAAGTGATTCCAGTTTACCCTGTTTGGAGATTTGGTGATTTCTTCTTGATTCTAATCAAACCAGAATGACTCACGATGTAAGAAGCTTGATTTGAACTCAAAAATCACTGTAGTGTATAATCACCCTGAAGTTGAATCAATATCATTGGAGTTATGATGAGAAGTTATCCCACTTTTAACCGAAGTAATCCAGTTTACCCTGTTTGGAGATTTGGCAATTTCTTCTTGGATACTAATCAAACCAGAATGAATCACGATGTAAGAAGCTTGATTTGGACTCATAAATCAGTGGTAGAATCACCCTGAAGTTGAATCAAGATCATAGGAGTTTATGATGAAGAAGTTATCCCACTTTTAAACCGAAGTAATTCCAGTTTACCCTGTTTGGAGATTTGCAATTTCTTCTTGATTCTAATCAAACCAGAATAAATCACGATGTAAGAAGCTTGATTTGTACTTATAAATCAGTGTAAAATCACCCTGAAGTTGAATCAATATCATAGGAGTTATGATGAAGAAGTTATCCCACTTTTAACCGAAGTGATTCCAGTTTACCCTGTTTGGAGATTTGGCAATTTCTTCTTGATTCTAATCAAACCAGAATGAATCAAGATGTAAGGAAGCTTGATTTGACTCATAAATCAGTGTAAATCACCCTGAAGTTGAATCAATATCATAGGAGTTATGATGAAGAAGTTATCCCACTTTTAACCGAAGTGATTCCAGTTTACCCTGTTTGGAGATTTGGCAATTTCTTCTTGATTCTAAATCAAACCAGAATGAATCACGATGTAAGAAGCTTGATTTGGACTCATAAATCAGTGTAAATCACCCTGAAGTTGAATCAATATCATAGGAGTTATGATGAAGAAGTTATCCCACTTTTAACCGAAGTGAATCCAGTTTACCCTGTTTGGAGATTTGGCAATTTCTTCTTGATTCTAATCAAACCAGAATGAATCACGATGTAAGAAGCTTGATTTGACTCATAAATCAGTGTAAATCACCCTGAAGTTGAATCAATATCATAGGAGTTATGATGAAGAAGTTATCCCACTTTTAACCGAAGTGATTCCAGTTTACCCTGTTTGGAGATTTGGCAATTTCTTCTTGATTCTAATCAAACCAGAATGAATCACGATGTAAGAAGCTTGATTTGGACTCATAAATCAGTGTAAATCACCCTGAAGTTGAATCAATATCATAGGAGTTATGATGAAGAAGTTATCCCACTTTTAACCGAAGTGATTCCAGTTTACCCTGTTTGGAGATTTGGCAATTTCTTCTTGATACTAATAAAACCAGAATGAATCACGATGTAAGAAGCTTGATTTGGACTCATAAATCAGTGTAGAATCACCCTGAAGTTGAATCAAGATCATAGGAGTTATGATGAAGAAGTTATCCCACTTTTAACCGAAGTGATTCCAGTTTGCCCTGTTTGGAGATTTGGCAATTTCTTCTTGATTCTAATCAAACCAGAATGAATCAAGATGTAAGAAGCTTGATTTGGACTCATAAATCAGTGTAGAATCACCCTGAAGTTGAATCAATATCATAGGAGTTATGATGAAGAAGTTATCCCACTTTTAACCGAAGTGATTCCAGTTTACCCTGTTTGGAGATTTGGCAATTTCTTCTTGATTCAAATCAAACCAGAATGAATCACGATGTAAGAAGCTTGATTTGGACTCATAAATCAGTGTAAATCACCCTGAAGTTGAATCAATATCATAGGAGTTATGATGAAGAAGTTATCCCACTTTTAACCGAAGTGATTCCAGTTTACCCTGTTTGGAGATTTGGCAATTTCTTCTTGATTCTAATCAAACCAGAATGAATCACGATGTAAGAAGCTTGATTTGAACTCATAAATCAGTGTATAATCACCCTGAAGTTGAATCAATATCATTGGAGTTATGATGAAGAAGTTATCCCACTTTTAACCGAAGTGAATCCAGTTTACCCTGTTTGGAGATTTGGCAATTTCTTCTTGATTCTAATCAAACCAGAATGAATCACGATGTAAGAAGCTTGATTTGACTCATAAATCAGTGTATAATCACCCTGAAGTTGAATCAATATCATTGGAGTTATGATGAAGAAGTTATCCCACTTTTAACCGAAGTGAATCCAGTTTACCCTGTTTGGAGATTTGGCAATTTCTTCTTGATTCTAATCAAACCAGAATGAATCACGATGTAAGAAGCTTGATTTGACTCATAAATCAGTGTAGAATCACCCTGAAGTTGAATCAAGATCATAGGAGTTATGATGAAGAAGTTATCCCACTTTTAACCGAAAGTGAATTCCAGTTTACCCTGTTTGGAGATTTGGCAATTTCTTCTTGATTCTAATCAAACCAAATGAATCAAGATGTAAGAAGCTTGATTTGGACTCATAAATCAGTGTAGAATCACCCTGAAGTTGAATCAATATCATAGGAGTTATGATGAAGAAGTTATTCCACTTTTAACCGAAGTGATTCCAGTTTACCCTGTTTGGAGATTTGGCAATTTCTTCTTGATTCTAATCAAACCATAATGAATCAAGATGTAAGAATCTTGATTTGGACTCATAAATTAGTGGATAATCACCCTGAAGTTGAATCAATATCATAGGAGTTATGAATGAAGATGTTATCCCACTTTTTAACCGAAGTAGATCCAGTTTACCCTGTTTGGAGATTTAGCAATTTCTTCTTGATTCTAATCAAACCAGAATGAATCACGATGTAAGAAGCTTGATTTGAACTCATAAATCATTGTAGTGATTCCAGTTTGCCTTGTTTGGAGAGTTTGCAATTTCTTCTTGATTATAATCAGACCATAAGGAATCAAGATGTAAGAATCTTGATTTGGACTCATAAAACAGTAGATAATCACCCCGAAGTTGAATCAATTATCATAGGAGTTATGATGAAGAAGTTATCCCACTTTTAACCGAAGTGATTCCAGTTTACCCTGTTTGGAGATTTGGTAATTTCTTCTTGATTCAAATCAAACCAGAATGAATCAGGATGTAAGAAGCTTTATTTGTACTCATAAATTAGTGTAAATCACCCTGAACTTGAATCAATATCATAGGAGTTATGATGAAGATGTTATCCCACTTTTAACCGAAGTAAATCCAGTTTACCATGTTTGGAGATGTGGCAATTTCTTCTTGATTCTAATCAAACCAGAATGAATCACGATGTAAGAAGCTCGATTTGAACTCCAAAATCAGTGTATATTCACCCGGAAGTTGAATCAATATCATTGGAGTTATGATGAAGAAGTTATCCCACTTTTAACCGAAGTGAATCCAGTTTACCCTGTTTGGAGATTTGGCAATTTCTTCTTGATTCTAATCAAACCAGAATGAATCACGATGTAAGAAGCTCGATTTGAACTCAAAAATCAGTGTATAATCACCCTGAAGTTGAATCAATATCATTGGAGTTATGATGAAGAAGTTATCCCACTTTTAACCGAAGTAAATCCAGTTTACCCTGTTTGGAGATTTGGTAATTTCTTCTTGATTCTAATCAAACCAGAATGAATCACGATGTAAGAAGCTTGATTTGAACTCATAAATCATTGTAGAATCACCCTGAAGTTGAATCAATATCATTGGAGTTATGATAAAGAAGTTATCCCACTTTTAACCGAAATGAATCCAGTTTATCCTTTTTGGAGATTTGGAAATTTCTTCTTGATTCTAATCAAACCAAAATGAATCAAGATGTAAGAAGCTTGATTTGGACTCATAAATCAGTGCAGAATCATCCTGAAGTTGAATCAATAGCATTGGACTTATGATAAAGAAGTTATTCCACTTTTAACCGAAGTGATTCCAGTTTAACCTGTTTGGAGATTTGGCAATTTCTTCTTGATTCTAATCAAACCATAATGAATTTAGATGTAAGAATCTTGATTTGGACTCATAAATCAGTGGATAATCACCCTGAAGTTGAATTAATATCATAGGAGTTATGATGAAGATGTTATCCCACTTTTAACCGAAGTAGATCCAGTTTACCCTGTTTGGACATTTGGCAATTTCTTCTTGATTCTAATCAAACCAGAATGAATCACGATGTAAGAAGCTTGATTTGAACTCATAAATCATTGTAGTGATTCCAGTTTGCCCTATTTGGAGAGTTTGCAATTTCTTCTTGATTATAATCATACCATAAGGAATCAAGATGTAAGAATCTTGATTTGGACTCATAAAACAGTGGATAATCACCCCGAAGTTGAATCAATATCATAGGAGTTATGATGAAGAAGTTATCCCACTTTTAACCGAAGTGATTCCAGTTTACCCTGTTTGGAGATTTGGCAATTTCTTCTTGATTCAAATCAAACCAGAATGAATCATGATGTAAGAAGCTTGACTTGTACTTATAAATCAGTGTAAATCACCCTGAAGTTGAATCAATATCATAGGAGTTATGATGAAGAAGTTATCTCACTTTTAACCGAAGTGATTCCAGTTTGCCATGTTTGGAGATTTGGCAATTTATTCTTGATACAAATAAAACCATAATGAATCACGATGTAAGAAGCTTGATTTGGACTCATTAATCAGTGTAGAGTCACCCTGAAGTTGAATCAAGATCATAGGAGTTATGATGAAGAAGTTATCCCACTTTTAACCGAAGTGACTCCAGTTTACCCTGTTTGGAGATTTGGTAATTTCTTCTTGATACAAATAAAACCAGAATGAATCAAGATGCAAGAATTTTTATTTGGACTCATAATCAGTGTAGAATCACCCTGAAGTTGAATCAAGATCATAGGAGTTATGATGAAGAAGTTATCCCACTTTTAACCGAAGTGATTCCAGTTTGGAGAGTTGGCAATTTCTTCTTGATTCTAATCAAACCATAATGAATCAAGATGTAAGAATCTTGATTTGGACTCATAAATCAATGGATAATCACCCTGAAGTTTAATCAATATCATAGGAGTTATGATGAAGATGTTATCCCACTTTTAACCAAAGTGAATCCAGTTTACCCTGTTTGGAGATTTGGCAATTTCTTCTTGATACTAATAAAACCAGAATGAATCACGATGTAAGAAGCTTGATTTGGACTCATAAATCAGTGTAGAATCACCCTGAAGTTGAATCAAGACCATAGGAGTTATGATGAAGAAGTTATCCCACTTTTAACCGAAGTGATTCCAGTTTGCCCTGTTTGGAGAGTTTGCAATTTCTTCTTGATTCTATTCAAACCATATGGAATCAAGATGTAAGAATCTTGATTTGGACTCATAAATCAGTGGATAATCACCCCGAAGTTGAATCAATATCATAGGAGTTATGATGAAGAAGTTATCCCACTTTTAACCGAAGTGATTCCAGTTTACCCTGTTTGGAGATTTGGTAATTTCTTCTTGATTCAAATCAAACCAGAATGAATCACGATGTAAGAAGCTTGATTTATACTCATAAATCAGTGTAAATAACCCTGAAGTTGAATCAATATCATAGGAGTTATGATGAAGAAGTTATCCCACTTTTAACCGAAGTAAATCCAGTTTACCCTGTTTGGAGATTTGGCAATTTCTTCTTGATTCTAATCAAACCAGAATGAATCACGATGTAAGAAGCTTGATTTGAACTCATAAATCATTGTAGAATCACCCTGAAGTTGAATCAATATCATTGGAGTTATGATAAAGAAGTTATCCCACTTTTAACCGAAATGAATCCAGTTTACCCTGTTTGGAGATTTGGGAATTTCTTCTTGATTCTAATCAAACTAAAATAAATCAAGATGTAAGAAGCTTGATTTGGACTCATAAATCAGTGCAGAATCATCCTGAAGTTGAATCAATAGCATTAAACTTATGATAAAGAAGTTATTCCACTTTTAACCGAAGTGATTCCAGTTTACCCTGTTTGGAGATTTGGCAATTTCTTCTTGATTCTAATCAAACTATAATGAATCAAGATGTAAGAATCTTGATTTGGACTCATAAATCAGTGGATAATCACCCTGAAGTTGAATCAATATCATAGGAGTTATGATGAAGATGTTATCCCACTTTTAAAAGAGGTGGATCCAGTTTACCATGTTTGGAGATTTGGCAATTTCTTCTTGATACTAATAAAACCAGAATGAATCACGATGTAAGAAGCCTGATTTGGACTCATAAATTAGTGTAGAATCACCCTGAAGTTGAATCAAGACCATAGGAGTTATGATGAAGAAGTTATCCCACTTTTAACCGAAGTGATTCCAGTTTGCCCTGTTTGGAGAGTTTGCAATTTCTTCTTGATTATAATCAAACCATAAGGAATCAAGATGTAAGAATCTTGATTTGGACTCATAAAATAGTGGATAATCACCCCGAAGTTGAATCAATATCATAGGAGTTATGATGAAGAAGTTATCCCACTTTTAACCGAAGTGATTCCAGTTTATCCTGTTTGGAGATTTGGCAATTTCTTCTTGATTCAAATCAAACCATAATGAATCACGATGTAAGAAGCTTGATTTGTACTTATAAATCAATGTAAATCACCCTGAAGTTGAATCAATAACATAGGAGTTATGATGAAGAAGTTATCCCACTTTTAACCGAAGTAAATCCAGTTTACCCTGTTTGGAGATTTGACAATTTCTTCTTGATTCTAATCAAACCAGAATGAATCACGATGTAAGAAGCTAGATTTGAACTCAAAAATCAGTGTATAATCACCCTGAAGTTGAATCAATATCATTGGAGTTATGATGAAGAAGTTATCCCACTTTTAACCGAAGTGAATCCAGTTTACCTTGTTTGGAGATTTGGCAATTTCTTCTTGATTCTAATCAAAACCAGAATGAATAAAGATGTAAGAAGCTTGATTTGGACTCATGAATCAGTGCAGAATCATCCTGAAGTTGAATCAATATCATTGGACTTATAATGAAGAAGTTATCCCACTTTTAATCGAAGTGATTCCAGTTTGTCCTGTTTGGATATTTGGCAATTTATTCTGGATACTAATAAAACCAGAATGAATCACGATGTAAGAAGCTTGATTTGGACTCATAAATCAGTGTATAATCACCCTGAAGTTGAATTAAGATCATAGGAGTTATGATGAAGAAGTTATCCCACTGTTAACCGAAGTGATTCCAGTTTGCCCTTTTGGAGATTGGGCAATTTATTCTTGATACAAATAAAACCAGAATGAATCACGATGTAAGAAGCTTGATTTGGACTCATTAATCAGTGTAGAATCACCCTGAAGTTGAATAAAGATCATAGGAGTTGTGATGAAGAAGTTATCTCACTTTTAACCGAAGTGATTCCAGTTTGCCCTTTTGGAGATTGGGCAATTTATTCTTGATACAAATAAAACCAGAATGAATCACGATGTAAGAAGCTTGATTTGGACTCATTAATCAGTGTAGAATCACCCTGAAGTTGAATAAAGATCATAGGAGTTGTGATGAAGAAGTTATCCCACTTTTAACTTAAGTGACTCCAATTTACCCTGCTTGGAGATTTCGTAATTTCTTCTTGATTCTAATAAAACCAGAATGAATCAAGACGTAAGAAGCTTGATTTGGACTCATAAATCAGTGTAGAATCATCCTGAAGTTGAATCAATATCATTGGAGTTATGATGAAGAAGTTATTGCACTTTTAACCGAAGTGATTCCAATTTGCCCTTTTTGGAGAGTTGGCAATTTCTTCTTGATACTAATAAAACCAGAATGAATCAAGATGTAAGAAGCTTTATTTGGACTCATAAATCAGTGTAGAATCACCCTGAAGTTGAATCAAGATCATAGGAGTTATGATGAAGAAGTTATCCCACTTTTAACCGAAGTGATTCCAGTTTACCCTGTTTGGAGATTTGGGAATTTCTTCTTTATTCTAATCTAACCAAAATGAATCAAGATGTAAGAAGCTTGATTTGGACTCATAAATCAGTGCAGAATCATCCCGAAGTTGAATCAATAGCATTGTACTTATAATAAAGAAGTTATTCCACTTTTAACCGAAGTGATTCTAGTTTACCCTGTTTGGAGATTTGAAAATTTATTCTTGACTCAAATCAAACTAGAATGAATCAAAGTGTAAGAAGCTTGATTTGGACTCATAAATAAGTTTTGAATCACCCTGAAGTTGAATCAAGATCATAGGAGTTATGATGAAGAAGTTATCCCACTTTTAACCGAAGTGATTCCAGTTTACCATGTTTGGATAATTGACAATTTCTTCTTGATTCTAATCAAACCATAATGAATCAAGATGTAAGAAGCTTTATTTGGACTCATAAATCAAGGTAGAATCACCCTAAAGTTGAATCAAGATCATAGGAGTTATGATGAAGAAGTTATCCCACTTTTAACCGAAGTGATTCCAGTTTGTCCTGTTTGGAGAGTTGGCAATTTCTTTTTGATTCTAATCAAACCAGAATGAATCAAGATGTAAGAAGTTTGATTTGAACTCATAAATCAGTGCAGAATCATCCTGAATTTGAATCAATATCATTGGGACTTATGATGAAGAAGTTATTCCACTTTTAACCGAAGTGATTCCAGTTTACCCTTTTTGGAGATTTGGCAATTTCTTCTTGATACTAATAAAACCAGAATGAATCACGATGTAAGAAGCTTGATTTGGACTCGTAAATCAGTGTAGAATCACCCTGAAGTTGAATCAAGATCATAGGAGTTATGATGAAGAAGTTATCCCACTTTTAACCGAAGTGATTCCAGTTTACCATGTTTGGAGAGTTGACAATTTCTTCTTGATTCTAATCAAACCATAATGAATCAAGATGTAAGAACCTTGATTTGGACTCATAAATCAGTGGATAATCACCCTGAACTTGAATCAATATCATAGGAGTTATGATGAAGAAGTTATCCCACTTTTAACCGAAGTGAATCCAGTTTACCCTTTTTGGAGATTTGGCAATTTCTTCTTGATACTAATAAAACCACAATGAATCACGATTTAAGAAGCTTGATTTAGACTCGTAAATCAGTGTAGAATCACCCTGAAGTTGAATCAAGATCATAGGAGTTATGATGAAGAAGTTATCCCACTTTTAACCGAAGTGACTCCAATTTACCTTGTTTGGAGATTTGGCACTTTCTTCTTGATTCTAATCAAACCAGAATGAATCAAGATGTAAGAATATTGATTTGGACTCATAAATCAGTGCAGAATCATCCTGAAGTTGAATCAATATCATTGGACTGATGATGAAGAAGTTATTCCACTTTTAACTGAAGTGATTCCAGTTTGCCCTGTTTGGAGATTTGGAAATTTCTTCTTCATACTAATATCATAGGAGTTATGATGAAGAAGTTATCCCACTTTTAACCGAAGTGATTCCCGTTTACCCTGTTTGGAGATTTGGCCATTTCTTCTTGATAATAATAAAACCAGAATGAATCACGATGTAAGAAGCTTGATTTGGACTCATAAATCAGTGTAGAATCACCCTAAAGTTGAATCAAGATCATAGGAGTTATGATGAAGAAGTTATCCCACTTTTAACCGAAGTGATTCCAGTTTGCCCTGTTTGGAGAGTTGGAAATTTCTACTTGATTCTAATCAAACCATAATGAATCAAGATGTAAGAAGCTTGATTTGGACTCATTAATCAGTGTAGAGTCACCCTGAAGTTGAATCAAGATCATAGGAGTTATGATGAAGAAGTTATCCCACTTTTAACCGAAGTGACTCCAGTTTACCCTGTTTGGAGATTTGGTAATTTCTTCTTGATACAAATAAAACCAGAATGAATCAAGATGTAAGAATCTTTATTTGGACTCATAAATCAGTGTAGAATCACCCTGAAGTTGAATCAAGATCATAGGAGTTATGATGAAGAAGTTATCCCACTTTTAACCGAAGTGATTCCAGTTTGCCCAGTTTGGAGAGTTGGCAATTTCTTCTTGATTCTAATCAAACCATAATGAATCAAGATGTAAGAATCTTGATTTGGACTCATAAATCAATGGATAATCACCCTGAAGGTTAATCAATATCATAGGAGTTATGATGAAGATGTTATCCCACTTTTAACCGAAGTGAATCCAGTTTACCCTGTTTGGAGATTTGGCAATTTCTTCTTGATACTAATAAAACCAGAATGAATCACGATGTAAGAAGCTTGATTTGGACTCATAAGTCAGTGTAGAATCACCCTGAAGTTGAATCAAGACCATAGGAGTTATGATGAAGAAGTTATCCCACTTTTAACTGAAGTGATTCCAGTTTGCCCTGTTTGGAGAGTTTGCAATTTCTTCTTGATTCTATTCAAACCATAAGGAATCAAGATGTAAGAATTTTGATTTGGACTCATAAATCAGTGGATAATCACCCCGAAGTTGAATCAATATCATAGGAGTTATGATGAAGAAGTTATCCCACTTTTAACCGAAGTGATTCCAGTTTACCCTGTTTGGAGATTTGGCAATTTCTTCTTGATTCAAATCAAACCAGAATGAATAACGATGTAAGAAGCTTGATTTATACTCATAAATCAGTGTAAATAACTCTGAAGCTGAATCAATATCATAGGAATTATGATGTAGAAGTTATCCCACTTTTAACCGAAGTAAATCCAGTTTACCCTGTTTGGAGATTTGGCAATTTCTTCTTGATTCTAATCAAACCAGAATGAATCACGATGTAAGAAACTTGATTTGAACTCATAAATCATTGTAGAATCACCCTGAAGTTGAATCAATATCATTGGAGTTATGATAAAGAAGTTATCCCACTTTTAACCGAAATGAATCCAGTTTACCCTGTTTGGAGATTTGGGAATTTCTTCTTGATTCTAATCAAACCAAAATAAATCAAGATGTAAGAAGCTTGATTTGGACTCATAAATCAGTTCAGAATCATCCTGAAGTTGAATCAATAGCATTAGACTTATGATAAAGAAGTTATTCCACTTTTAACCGAAGTAATTCCAGTTTACCCTGTTTGGAGATTTGGCAATTTCTTCTTGATTCTAATCAAACTATAATAAATCAAGATGTAAGAATCTTGATTTGGACTCATAAATCATTGGATAATCACCCTGAAGTTGAATCAATATCATAGGAGTTATGATGAAGATGTTATCCCACTTTTAACAGAAGTGATTCCAGTTTACCCTGTTTGGAGATTTGGCAATTTCTTCTTGATACTAATAAAACCAGAATGAATCACGATGTAAGAAGCTTGATTTGGACTCATAAGTCAGTGTAGAATCACCCTGAAGTTGAATCAAGACCATAGGAGTTATGATGAAGAAGTTATCCCACTTTTAACCGAAGTGATTCCAGTTTGCCCTGTTTGGAGAGTTTGCAATTTCTTCTTGATTCTATTCAAACCATAAGGAATCAAGATGTAAGAATTTTGATTTGGACTCATAAATCAGTGGATAATCACCCCGAAGTTGAATCAATATCATAGGAGTTATGATGAAGAAGTTATCCCACTTTTAACCGAAGTGAATCCAGTTTACCCTTGTTTGGAGATTTGGCAATTTCTTCTTGATACTAATCAAAACCAGAATGAATAAAGATGTAAGAAGCTTGATTTGGACTCATGAATCAGTACAGAATCATCCTGAAGTTAAATCAATATCATTGGACTTATGATGAAGAAGTTATCCCACTTTTAATCGAAGTGATTCCAGTTTGTCCTGTTTGGATATTTGGCAATTTATTCTGGATACTAATAAAACCAGAATGAATCACGATGTAAGAAGCTTGATTTGGACTCATAAATCAGTGTATAATCACCCTGAAGTTGACTTAAGTTCATTGGAGTTATGATAAAGAAGTTATCCCACTGTTAACCGAAGTGATTCCAGTTTGCCCTTTCAGAGATTGGGCAATTTATTCTTGATACTAATTAAACAAGAATG
This sequence comes from Moricandia moricandioides, assembly GCA_905132885.1. Taxonomy (NCBI): domain Eukaryota; kingdom Viridiplantae; phylum Streptophyta; class Magnoliopsida; order Brassicales; family Brassicaceae; genus Moricandia; species Moricandia moricandioides. The sequence continues at coordinate 23,755 of CAJHQQ010003358.1, forward strand.
AATCACGATGTAAGAAGCTTGATTTGGACTCATTAATCAGTGTAGAATCACCCTGAAGTTGAATAAAGATCATAGGAGTTGTGATGAAGAAGTTATCCCACTTTTAACTTAAGTGACTCCAATTTACCCTGCTTGGAGATTTCGTAATTTCTTCTTGATTCTAATAAAACCAGAATGAATCAAGACGTAAGAAGCTTGATTTGGACTCATAAATCAGTGTAGAATCATCCTGAAGTTGAATCAATATCATTGGAGTTATGATGAAGAAGTTATTGCACTTTTAACCGAAGTGATTCCAATTTGCCCTTTTTGGAGAGTTGGCAATTTCTTCTTGATACTAATAAAACCAGAATGAATCAAGATGTAAGAAGCTTTATTTGGACTCATAAATCAGTGTAGAATCACCCTGAAGTTGAATTAAGATCATAGGAGTTATGATGAAGAAGTTATCCCACTTTTAACCGACGTGATTCTAGTTTACCCTGTTTGGAGATTTGGGAATTTCTTCTTGATTCTAATCTAACCAAAATGAATCAAGATGTAAGAAGCTTGACTTGGACTCATAAATCAGTGCAGAATCATCCCGAAGTTGAATCAATAGCATTGTACTTATAATAAAGAAGTTATTCCACTTTTAACCGAAGTGATTCCAGTTTACCCTGTTTGGAGATTTGGAAATTTATTCTTGACTCAAATCAAACAAGAATGAATCAAAGTGTAAGAAGCTTGATTTGGACTCATAAATAAGTTTAGAATCATCCTGAAGTTGAATCAAGATCATAGGAGTTATGATGAAGAAGTTATCCCACTTTTAACCGAAGTGATTCCAGTTTACCATGTTTGGATAGTTGACAATTTCTTCTTAATTCTAATCAAACCATAATGAATCAAGATGTAAGAAGCTTGATTTGGACTCATAAATCAAGGTAGAATCACCCTAAAGTTGAATCAAGATCATAGGAGTTATGATGAAGAAGTTATCCCACTTTTAACCGAAGTGATTCCGGTTTGCCCTGTTTGGAGAGTTGGCAATTTCTTTTTGATTCTAATCAAACCAGAATGAATCAAGATGTAAGAAGATTGATTTAAACTCATAAATCAGTGCAGAATCATCCTGAATTTGAATCAATATCATTGGGACTTATGATGAAGAAGTTATTCCACTTTTAACCGAAATGATTCCAGTTTACCCTTTTTGGAGATTTGGCAATTTCTTCTTGATACTAATAAAACCAGAATGAATCACGATGTAAGAAGCTTGATTTGGACTCGTAAATCAGTGTAGAATCACCCTGAAGTTGAATCAAGATCATAGGAGTTATGATGAAGAAGTTATCCCACTTTTAACGGAAGTGATTTCAGTTTACCATGTTTGGAGAGTTGACAATTTCTTCTTGATTCTAATCAAACCATAATGAATCAAGATGTAAGAACCTTTATTTGGACTCATAAATTAGTGGATAATCACCCTGAACTTGAATCAATATCATAGGAGTTATGATGAAGAAGTTATCCCACTTTTAACCGAAGTGAATCCACTTTACCCTTTCTGGAGATTTGGCAATTTCTTCTTGATACTAATAAAACCAGAATGAATCACGATTTAAGAAGCTTGATTTGGACTCGTAAATCAGTGTAGAATCACCCTGAAGTTGAATCAAGATCATAGAAGTTACGATGAAGAAGTTATCCCACTTTTAACCGAAGTGACTCCAATTTACCTTGTTTGGAGATTTGGCACTTTCTTCTTGATTCTAATCAAACCAGAATGAATCAAGATGTAAGAATATTGATTTGGACTCATAAATCAGTGCAGAATCATCCTGAAGTTGAATCAATATCATTGGACTGATGATGAAGAAGTTATTCCACTTTTAACTGAAGTGATTCCAGTTTGCCCTGTTTGGAGATTTGGAAATTTCTTCTTCATACTAATATCATAGGAGTTATGATGAAGAAGTTATCCCACTTTTAACCGAAGTGATTCCCGTTTACCCTGTTTGGAGATTTGGCCATTTCTTCTTGATAATAATAAAACCAGAATGAATCACGATGTAAGAAGCTTGATTTGGACTCATAAATCAGTGTAGAATCACCCTAAAGTTGAATCAAGATCATAGGAGTTATGATGAAGAAGTTATCCCACTTTTAACCGAAGTGATTCCAGTTTACCCTGTTTGGAGAGTTGGAAATTTCTACTTGATTCTAATCAAACCATAATGAATCAAGATGTAAGAAGCTTGATTTGGACTCATAAATCAGTGCAGAATCATCCTGAATTTGAATCAATATCATTGGACTTATGATGAAGAAGTTATTCCACTTTTAACCGAAGTGATTCCAGTTTACCCTGTTTGGAGATTTGGCAATTTCTTCTTGACTCAAATCAAACTAGAATGAATCAAGATGTAAGAAGCTTGATTTGGACTCATAAATAAGTTTAGAATCACCCTGAAGTTGAATCAAGATCATAGGAGTTATGATGAAGAAGTTATCCCACTTTTAACCGAAGTGATTCATGTTTACCATGTTTGGATAGTTGACAATTTCTTCTTGATTCTAATCAAACCATAATGAATCAAGATGTAAGAACCTTGATTTGGACTCATAAATCAGTGTAGAATCACCCTGAAGTTCAATCAAGATCATAGGAGTTATGATGAAGAAGTTATCCCACTTTTAACCGAAGTGATTCCAGTTTACCATGTTTGGAGAGTTGACAATTTCTTCTTGATTCTAATCAAACCATAATGAATCAAGATGTAAGAACCTTGATTGGACTCATAAATCAGTGGAAAATCACCCTGAATTTGAATCAATATCATAGGAGTTATGATGAAGAAGTTATCCCACTTTTAACCGAAGTGATTCCAGTTTGCCCTGTTTGGAGAGTTGGAAATTTCTTCTTGATTCTAATCAAACCATAATGAATCAAGATGTAAGAAGCTTGATTTGGACTCATAAATCAGTGCAGAATCATCCTGAATTTGAATCAATATCATTGGACTTATGATGAAGAAGTTATTCTACTTTTAACCGAATTGATTCCAGTTTACCCTGTTTGGAGATTTGGAAATTTATTCTTGACTCAAATCAAACTAGAATGAATCAAAGTGTAAGAAGCTTGATTTGGAATCATAAATAAGTTTAGAATCACCCTGAAGTTGAATCAAGATCATAGGAGTTATGATGAAGAAGTTATCCCACTTTTAACCGAAGTGAATCCAGTTTACCATGTTTGGATAGTTGGCAATTTCTTCTTGATTCTAATCAAACCAGAATGAATCAAGATGTAAGACGCTTGATTTGAACTCATAAATCAGTGTAGAATCACCCTGAAGTTGAATCAATATCATTGGAGTTATGATAAAGAAGTTATCCCACTTTTAACCGAAGTGAATCCAGTTTATCCTGTTTGGAGATTTGGCAATTTCTTCTTGATTCTAATCAAACCAGAATTAATCAAGATGTAAGAAGATTGATTTGGACTCATAAATCAGTGCAGAATCATCATGAAGTTGAATCAATATCATTGGACTTATGATGAAGAAGTTATTCCACTTTTAACTGAAGTGATTTTAGTTTGCCATGTTTGGTGATTTGGCAATTTCTTCTTGATACTAATAAAACCAGAATGAATCACGATGTAAGAAGCTTGATTTGGACTCATAAATCAGTGTAGGATCACCCTGAAGTTGAATCAAGATCATAGGAGTTATGATGAAGAAATTATTCCACTTTTAACCGAAGTGATTCCAGTTTACCCTGTTTGGAGATTTGGCAATTTCTTCTTGATTCAAATCAAACCAGAAAGAATCAAGATGTAAGAAGCTTGATTTGGACTCATAAATCAGTGTATAATCATCCTGAAGTTGAATCAATATCATTGGAGTTATGATGAAGAAGTTATCGCACTTTTAACCGAAGTGATTACAATTTACCATGTTTGGAGTGTTGGCAATTTCTTCTTGATTCTAATCAAACCATAATGAATCAAGATGTAAGAACCTTGATTTGGACTCATAAATCAGTGTAGAATCACCCTGAAGTTCAATCAAGATCATAGGAGTTATGATGAAGAAGTTATCCCACTTTTAACCGAAGTGACTCCAGTTTACCTTGTTTGGAGATTTGGCAATTTCTTCGTGATTCTAATCAAACCAGAATGATTCAAGATGTAAGAAGATTTATTTGGACTCATAAATCAGTGCAGAATCATCCTGAAGTTGAATCAATATCATTGGACTTATGATGATGAAGTTATTCCAGTTTTAACTGAAGTAACTCGAGTTTGCCCTGTTTGGAGATTTGGCAATTTCTTCTTGATACTAATAAAACCAGAATGAATCACGATGTAAGAAGATTGATTTGGACTCATAAATCAGTAGAGGATCACCCTGAAGTTGAATCAAGATCATAGGAGTTATGATGAAGTTATTCCACTTTTAACTGAAGCGATTCCAGTTTACCCTGTTTGGAGATTTGGCAATTTCTTCTTGATTCAAATTAAACCAGAATGAATCAAGATGTAAGAAGCTTGATTTGGACTCATAAATCAGTGTATAATCATCCTGAAGTTGAATCAATATCATTGGAGTTATGATGAAGAAGTTATCGCACTTTTAACCGAAGTGATTCCAGTTTGCCCTGTTTGGAGATTTGGTAATTTATTCTTGATTCTAAAGAAACCATAAGAATCAAGATGTAAGAACCTTGATTTGTACTCATAAATCAGTGTAGAATCACCCTGAAGTTCAATCAAGATCATAGGAGTTATGATGAAGAAGTTATCCCACTTTTAAACGAAGTGATTCCAGTTTACCATGTTTGGAGAGTTGGCAATTTCTTCTTGATTCTAATCAAACCATAATGAATCAAGATGTAAGAATCTTGATTTGGACTAATAAATTAGTTGATAATCACCCTGAATTTGAATCAATATCATAGGAGTTATGATGAAGAAGTTATCCCACTTTTAACCGAAGTGAATCCAGTTTACCCTTTTTGGAGATTTGGCAATTTCTTCTTGATACTAATAAAACCAGAATGAATCACGATGTAAGAAGCTTGATTTGGACTCGTAAATCAGTGTAGAATCACCCTGAAGTTGAATCAAGATCATAGGAGTTATGATGAAGAAGTTATCCCACTTTTAACCGAAGTGATTCCAGTTTTCCCTTTTTGGAGAGTTGGCAATTTCTTCTTGATACTAATAAAACAGAACGAATCACGATGTAAGAAGCTTGATTTGGACACATAAATAAGTTTAGAATCACCCTGAAGTTGAATCAAGATCATAGGAGTTATGATGAAGAAATTATCCCACTTTTAACCGAAGTGACTCCAGTTTACCTTGTTTGGCGATTTAGCAATTTCTTCTTGATTCTAATCAAACCAGAATGAATCAAGATGTAAGAATCTTGATTTGGACTCCTAAATCAGTGCAGAATCATCCTGAAGTTGAATCAATATCATTGGACTTATGATGAAGAAGTTATTCCACTTTTAACCGAAGTGATTCCAATTTACCCTGTTTGGAGATTTGGCAATTTCTTCTTGATTCAAATCAAAACAGAATGAATCAAGATGTAAGAATATTTATTTGGACTTATAAATCAGAGGATAATCACCTTGAAGTTGAATCAATATCATAGGAGTTATGATGAAGATGTTATTCCACTTTTAACCGAAGTGATTCCAGTTTACCCTGTTTGGAGATTTGGAAATTTATTCTTGATACTAATAAAACCAGAATGAATCACGATGTAATATGATTGATTTGGACTCATAAATCAGTGTAGAATCACCATGAAGTTGAATCAAGATCATAGGAGTTATGATGAAGAAGTTATCCCACTTTTAACCGAATTGATTCCAGTTTGCCCTGTTTGGAGAGTTGGAAATTTCTTCTTGATAATAATAAAACCAGAAAAAATCACGATGTAAGAAGCTTGATTTGGACTCATAAATAAGTTTAGAATCACCCTGAAGTTGAATCAAGATCATAGGAGTTATGATGAAGAAGTTATCCCACTTTTAACCGAAGTGACTCTAATTTACCTTGTTTGGAGATTTGGCACTTTCTTCTTGATTCTAATCAAACCAGAATGAATCAAGATGTAAGAATATTGATTTGGACTCATAAATCAGTGCAGAATCATCCTGAAGTTGAATCAATATCATTGGACTGATGATGAAGAAGTTATTCCACTTTTAACTGAAGTGATTCCAGTTTGCCCTGTTTGGAGATTTGAAAATTTCTTCTTGATACTAATAAAACCAGAATGAATCACGATGTAAGAAGCTTGATTTGGACTCATAAATCAGTGTAGAATCACCCTGAAGTTGAATCAATATCATAGGAGTTATGATGAATAAGTTATCTCACTTTTAACCAAAGTGATTCCCGTTTACCCTGTTCGGAGATTTGGCCATTTCTTCTGATAATAATAAAACCAGAAAAAAATCAAAATGTAAGAAGCTTGATTTGGACTCATAAATCAGTGCAGAATCATCCTGAATTTGAATCAATATCATTGGACTTATGATGAAGAAGTTATTCCACTTTTAACCGAATTGATTCCAGTTTATCCTGTTTGGAGATTTGGCAATTTATTCTTGACTCAAATCAAACTAGAATGAATCAAAGTGTAAGAAGCTTGATGTGGACTCATAAATAAGTTTAGAATCACCCTGAAGTTGAATCAAGATCATAGGAGTTATGATGAAGAAGTTATCCCACTTTTAACCGAAGTGATTCCAGTTTGCCCTGTTTAGAGAGTTGGCAATTTCTTTTTGATTCTAATCAAACCAGAATGAATCAAGATGTAAGAAGATTGATTTGAACTCATAAATCAGTGCAGAATCATCCTGAATTTGAATCAATATCATTGGGACTTATGATGAAGAAGTTATTCCACTTTTAACCGAAGTGATTCCAGTTTACCCTTTTTGGAGATTTGGCAATTTCTTCTTGATACTAATAAAACCAGAATGAATCACGATGTAAGAAGCTTGATTTGGACTCGTAAATCAGTTTAGAATAACCCTGAAGTTGAATCAAGATCATAGGAGTTATGATGAAGAAGTTATCCCATTTTTAACTGAAGTGATTCCAGTTTACCATGTTTGGAGAGTTGACAATTTCTTCTTGATTCTAATCAAACCATAATGAATCAAGATGTAAGAACCTTTATTTGGACTCATAAATCAGTGGATAATCATCCTGAACTTGAATCAATATCATAGGAGTTATGATGAAGAAGTTATCCCACTTTTAACCGAAGTGAATCCAGTTTACCCTGTTTGGAGATGTGGAAATTTATTCTTGATACTAATAAAACCAGAATGAATCACGATGTAATAAGATTGATTTGGACTCATAAATCAGCGTAGAATCACCATGAAGTTGAATCAAGATCATAGGAGTTATGATAAAGAAGTTATCCCACTTTTAACCGAATTGATTCCAGTTTGGAGAGTTGGCAATTTCTTCTAGATAATAATAAAACCAGAACAAATCACGATGTGTGAAGGTTTATTTGGACTCATAATTAAGTTTGGAATCACCCTGAAGTTGAATCAAGATCATAGGAGTTTTGATGAAGAAGTTATCCCACTTTTAACCGAAGTGACTCCAATTTACCTTGTTTGGAGATTTGGCACTTTCTTCTTGATTCTAATCAAACCAGAATGAATCAAGATGTAAGAATATTGATTTGGACTCATAAATCAGTGCAAAATCATCCTGAAGTTGAATCAGTATCATTGGACTGATGATTATTCCACTTTTAACCAAAGTGATTCCAGTTTACCATGTTTGGAGATTTGGCAATTTCTTCTTGATACTAATAAAACCAGAATGAATCACGATGTAAGAAGCTTGATTTGGACTCGTAAATCAGTGTAGAATCACCATGAAGTTGAATCAAGATCATAGGAGTTATGATGAAGAAGTTATCCCACTTTTAACCGAAGTGATTCCAGTTTGCCCTTTTTGGAGAGTTGGCAATTTCTTCTTGATACTAATAAAACAGAACCAATCACGATGTAAGAAGCTTGATTTGGACACATAAATAAGTTTAGAATCACCCTGAAGATGAATTAAGATCATAGGAGTTATGATGAAGAAATTATCCCACTTTTAACCGAAGTGACTCCAGTTTACCTTGTTTGGCGATTTAGCAATTTCTTCTTGATTCTAATCAAACCAGAATGAATCAAGATGTAAGAATCTTGATTTGGACTCCTAAATCAGTGCAGAATCATCCTGAAGTTGAATCAATATCATTGGACTTATGATGAAGAAGTTATTCCACTTTTAACCGAAGTGATCCCAATTTATCCTGTTTGGAGATTTGGCAATTTCTTCTTGATTCAAATCAAAACAGAATGAATCAAGATGTAAGAATATTTATTTGGACTTATAAATCAGAGGATAATCACCCTGAAGTTGAATCAATATCATAGGAGTTATGATGAAGATGTTATTCCACTTTTAACCGAAGTGATTCCAGTTTACCCTGTTTGGAGATTTGGAAATTTATTCTTGATACTAATAAAACCAGAATGAATCACGATGTAATAAGATTGATTTGGACTCATAAATCAGTGTAGAATCACCATGAAGTTGAATCAAGATCATAGGAGTTATGATGAAGAAGTTATCCCACTTTTAACCGAATTGATTCCAGTTTGCCCTGTTTGGAGAGTTGGAAATTTTTTCTTGATAATAATAAAACCAGAAAAATCACGATGTAAGAAGCTTGATTTGGACTCATAAATAAGTTTAGAATCACCCTGAAGTTGAATCAAGATCATAGGAGTTATGATGAAGAAGTTATCCCACTTTTAACCGAAGTGACTCTAATTTACCTTGTTTGGAGATTTGGCACTTTCTTCTTGATTCTAATCAAGCCAGAATGAATCAAGATGTAAGAATATTGATTTGGACTCATTAATCAGTGCAGAATCATCCTGAAGTTGAATCAATATCATTGGACTGATGATGAAGAAGTTATTCCACTTTTAACTGAAGTGATTCCAGTTTGCCCTGTTTGGAGATTTGAAAATTTCTTCTTGATACTAATAAAACAGAACGAATCACGATGTAAGAAGCTTGATTTGGACTCATAAATCAGTGTAGAATCACCCTGAAGTTGAATCAATATCATAGGAGTTATGATGAATAAGTTATCTCACTTTTAACCAAAGTGATTCCCGTTTACCCTGTTCGGAGATTTGGCCATTTCTTCTTGATAATAATAAAACCATAAAAAAATCAAAATGTAAGAAGCTTGATTTGGACTCATAAATCAGTGCAGAATCATCCTGAATTTGAATCAATATCATTGGACTTATGATGAAGAAGTTATTCCACTTTTAACCGAATTGATTCCAGTTTATCCTGTTTGGAGATTTGGCAATTTATTCTTGACTCAAATCAAACTAGAATGAATCAAAGTGTAAGAAGCTTGATTTGGACTCATAAATAAGTGTAGAATCACCCTGAAGTTGAATCAAGATCATAGGAGTTATGATGAAGAAGTTATCCCACTTTTAACCGAAGTGATTCCAGTTTGCCCTGTTTAGAGAGTTGGCAATTTCTTTTTGATTCTAATCAAACCAGAATGAATCAAGATGTAAGAAGATTGATTTGAACTCATAAATCAGTGCAGAATCATCCTGAATTTGAATCAATATCATTGGGACTTATGATGAAGAAGTTATTCCACTTTTAACCGAAGTGATTCCAGTTTACCCTTTTTGGAGATTTGGCAATTTCTTCTTGATACTAATAAAACCAGAATGAATCACGATGTAAGAAGCTTGATTTGGACTCGTAAATCAGTGTAGAATCACCCTGAAGTTGAATCAAGATCATAGGAGTTATGATGAAGAAGTTATCCCATTTTTAACTGAAGTGATTCCAGTTTACCATGTTTGGAGAGTTGACAATTTCTTCTTGATTCTAATCAAACCATAATGAATCAAGATGTAAGAACCTTTATTTGGACTCATAAATCAGTGGATAATCATCCTGAACTTGAATCAATATCATAGGAGTTATGATGAAGAAGTTATCCCACTTTTAACCGAAGTGAATCCAGTTTACCCTTTTTGGAGATTTGGAAATTTCTTCTTGATACTAATAAAACCAGAATGAATCACGATGTAAGAAGCTTGATTTGGACTCATAAATCAGTGTAGAATCACCCTGAAGTTGAATCAAGATCATAGGAGTTATGATGAAGAAGTTATCCCACTTTTAACCGAAGTGATTCCAGTTTGCCCTGTTTGGAGAGTTGGCAATTTCTTCTTGATAATAATAAAACCAGAATGAATCACGATGTAAGAAGCTTGATTTGGACTCATAAATAAGTTTAGAATCACCCTGAAGTTGAATCAAGATCATAGGAGTTATGATGAAGAAGTTATCCCACTTTTAACCGAAGTGACTCCAGTTTACCTTGTTTGGAGATTTGGCAATTTCTTCTTGATTCTAATCAAACCAGAATGAATCAAGATGTAAGAATATTGATTTGGACTCATAAATCAGTGCAGAATCATCCTGAAGTTGAATCAATATCATTGGACTGATGATTATTCCACTTTTAACCAAAGTGATTCCAGTTTACCATGTTTGGAGAGTTGACAATTTCTTCTTGATTCTAATCAAACCAGAATGAATCACGATGTAAGAAGCTTGTTTTAGACTCATAAATCAGTGGATAATCACCCTGAATTTGAATCAATATCATAGGAGTTATGATGAAGAAGTTATCCCACTTTTAACCGAAGTGATTCCCGTTTATCCTGTTTGGAGATTTGGCCATTTCTTCTTGATAATAATAAAACCAGAATGAATCACGATGTAAAAAGCTTGATTTGGACTCATAAATCAGTGTAGAATCACCCTAAAGTTGAATCAAGATCATAGGAGTTATGATGAAGAAGTTATCCCACTTTTAACCGAAGTGATTCCAGTTTGCCATGTTTGGAGAGTTGGAAATTTCTTCTTGATTCTAATCAAACCAGAATGAATCAAGATGTAAGAATATTGATTTGGACTCATAAATCAGTGCAGAATCATCCTGAAGTTGAATCAATATCATTGGACTGATGATGAAGAAGTTATTCCACTTTTAACTGAAGTGATTCCAGTTTGCCATGTTTGGAGAGTTGGAAATTTCTTCTTGATTCTAATCAAACCAGAATGAATCAAGATGTAAGAAGCTTGATTTGGACTCATAAATCAGTGCAGAATCATCCTGAATTTGAATCAATATCATTGGACTTATGATGAAGAAGTTATTCCACTTTTAACCGAAGTGATTCCAGTTTACCCTGTTTGGAGATTTGGCAATTTCTTCTTGACTCAAATCAAAATAGAATGAATCAAGATTTAAGAAGCTTGATTTGGACTCATAAATAAGTTTAGAATCACCCTGAAGTTGAATCAAGATCATAGGAGTTATGATGAAGAAGTTATCCCACTTTTAACCGAAGTGATTCTAGTTTACCATGTTTGGAGAGTTGACAATTTCTTCTTGATTCTAATCAAACCATAATAAATCAAGATGTAATAACCTTGATTTGGACTCATGAATCAGTGTAGAATCACCCTGAAGTTGAATCAAGATCATAGGAGTTATGATGAAGAAGTTATCCCACTTTTAACCGAAGTGATTCCAGTTTGCCCTGTTTGGAGAGTTGGCAATTTCTTCTTGATACTAATAAAACCATAACGAATCACGAGGTAGGAAGTTTTATTTGGACTCATAAATAAGTTTAGAATCACCCTGAAGTTGAATCAAGATCATAGGAGTTGATGAAGAAGTTATCCCACTTTTAACCGAAGTGACTCCAGTTTACCTTGTTTTGCGATTTAGCAATTTCTTCTTGATTCTAATCAAACCATAATGAATCAAGATGTAAGAAGCTTGATTTGGACTCCTAAATCAGTGCAGAATCATCCTGAAGTTGAATCAATATCATTGGACTTATGATGAAGAAGTTATTCCACTTTTAACCGAAGTGATTTCAGTTTACCCTGTTTGGAGATTTGGCAATTTCTTCTTGATTCAAATCAAAACATAATGAATCAAGATGTAAGAATCTTTATTTGGACTCATAAATCATAGGATAATCACCCTGAAGTTGAAAATATCATAGGAGTTATGATGAAGAAGTTATCCACTTTTAACCGAAGTGATTCCAGTTTACCCTGTTTGGAGATTTGGCAATTTATTCTTGATACTAATAAAACCAGAATGAATCAAGATGTAATAAGATTGCTTTGGACTCATAAATCAGTGTAGAATCACCATGAAGTTGAATCAAGATCATAGGAGTTATGATGAAGAAGTTATCCCACGTTTTACCGAAGTGACTCCAGTTTACCTTGTTTGGAGATTTGGCAATTTCTTCTTGATTCAAATCAAACCAGAATGAATCAAGATGTAAGAAGATTTATTTGGACTCATAAATCAGTGCAGAATCATCCTGAACTTGAATCAATATCATTGGACTTATGATGAAGAAGTTATTCCACTTTTAACTGAAGTGATTCCAGTTTGTCCTGTTTGGAGATTTGCAATTTCTTCTTGATACTAATAAAACTAGAATGAATCACGATGTAAGAAGATTGGTTTGGACTCATAAATCAGTATAGAATCACCCTGAAGTTGAATAAAGATCATAGGAGTTATGATGAAGAAATTATTCCACTTTTAACCGAAGTGATTCTAGTTTACCCTGTTTGGAGATTTGGCAATTTCTTCTTGATTCAAATCAAACAAGAAAGAATCAAGATGTAGAATCTTGATTTGGACTAATAAATCAGTGTATAATCATCCTGAAGTTGAATCAATATCATTGGAGTTATGATGAAGAAGTTAACGCACTTTTAACCGAAGTGATTCCAGTTTGCTCTGTTTGGGAGATTTGGCAATTTATTCTTGATTCTAATCAAACCATAATGAATCAAGATGTAAGAACCTTGATTTGGACTCATAAATCAGTGTAGAATCACCCTGAAGTTCAATCAAGATCATAGGAGTTATGATGAAGAAGTTATCCCACTTTTAACCGAAGTGATTCCAGTTTGCCCTGTTTATGGAGTTGGCAATTTGTTCTTGATTCTAATCAAACAAGAATGAATCAAGATGTAAGAATCTTGTTTTGTACTCATAAATCAGTGCAGAATCATCCTGAATTTGAATCAATATCATTGGACTTATGATGAAGAAGTTATTCCACTTTTAACCGAAGTGATTCCAGTTTATCCTGTTTGGAGATTTGACAATTTCTACTTGACTCAAATCAAACCAGAATTAATCAAGATGTAAGAAGCTTGATTTAGACTCATAAATAAGTTTAACCCTGAAGTTGAATCAAGATCATAGGAGTTATGATGAAGAAGTTATCCCACTTTTAACCGAAGTGATTCCAGTTTACCATGTTTGGAGAGTTGACAATTTCTTCTTGATTCTAATCAAACCATAATGAATCAAGATGTAATAACCTTGATTTGGACTCATAAATCAGTTGATAATCACCCTGAATTTGAATCAATATCATAGGAGTTATGAAGAAGAAGTTATCCCACTTTTAACCGAAGTGAATCCAGTTTACCCTTTTTGGAGATTTGGCAATTTCTTCTTGATACTAATAAAACCAAATGAATCACGATGTAAGAAGCTTGATTTGGACTCATAAATCTGTGTAGAATCACCCTGAAGTTGAATCAAGATCATAGGAGTTATGATGAAGAAGTTATCCCACTTTTAACCGAAATGATTCCAGTTTGCCATGTTTGGAGAGTTGAAAATTTCTTCTTGATTTTAATCAAACGAGAATGAATCAAGATGTAAGAATATTGATTTGGACTCATAAATCAGCGCAGAATCATCCTGAAGTTGAATCAATATCATTGGACTGATGATGAAGAAGTTATTCCACTTTTAACTGAAGTGATTCCAGTTTGCCATGTTTGGAGAGTTGGAAATTTCTTCTTGATTCTAATCAAACCAGAATGAATCAAGATGTAAGAAGCTTGATTTGGACTCATAAATCAGTGCAGAATCATCCTGAATTTGAATCAATATCATTGGACTTATGATGAAGAAGTTATTCCACTTTTAACCGAAGTGATTCCAGTTTACCCTGTTTGGAGATTTGGCAATTTCTTCTTGACTCAAATCAAAATAGAATGAATCAAGATTTAAGAAGCTTGATTTGGACTCATAAATAAGTTTAGAATCACCCTGAAGTTGAATCAAGATCATAGGAGTTATGATGAAGAAGTTATCCCACTTTTTACCGAAGTGACTCCAGTTTACCTTGTTTGGAGATTTGGCAATTTCTTCTTGATTCTAATCAAACCAGAATGAATCAAGATGTAAGAAGATTTATTTGGACTCATAAATCAGTGCAGAATCATCCTGAAGTTGAATCAATATCATTGGACTTATGATGAAGAAGTTATTCCACTTTTAACTGAAGTGATTCCAGTTTGTCCTGTTTGGAGATTTGGCAATTTCTTCTTGATACTAATAAAACCAGAATGAATCACGATGTAAGAAGATTGATTTGGACTCATAAATCAGTGTAGGATCACCCTGAAGTTGAATCAAGATCATAGGAGTTATGATGAAGAAATTATTCCACTTTTAACCGAAGTGATTCCAGTTTACCCTGTTTGGAGATTTGGCAATTTCTTCTTGATTCAAATCAAACAAGAAAGAATCAAGATGTAAGAAGCTTGATTTGGACTCATAAATCAGTGTATAATCATCCTGAAGTTGAATCAATATCATTGGAGTTATGATGAAGAAGTTATCGCACTTTTAACCGAAGTGATTCCAGTTTGCTCTGTTTGGAGATTTGGCAATTTATTCTTGATTCTAATCAAACCATAATGAATCAAGATGTAAGAACCTTGATTTGGACTCATAAATCAGTGTAGAATCACCCTGAAGTTCAATCAAGATCATAGGAGTTATGATGAAGAAGTTATCCCACTTTTAACCGAAGTGATTCCAGTTTACCCTGTTTATGGAGTTGGCAATTTGTTCTTGATTCTAATCAAACCAGAATGAATCAAGATGTAAGAATCTTGATTTGGACTCATAAATCAGTGCAGAATCATCCTGAATTTGAATCAATATCATTGGACTTATGATGAAGAAGTTATTCCACTTTTAACCGAAGTGATTCCAGTTTATCCTGTTTGGAGATTTGACAATTTCTACTTGACTCAAATCAAACCAGAATTAATCAAGATGTAAGAAGCTTGATTTAGACTCATAAATAAGTTTAACCCTGAAGTTGAATAAAGATCATAGGAGTTATGATGAAGAAGTTATCCCACTTTTAACCGAAGTGATTCCAGTTTACCATGTTTGGAGAGTTGACAATTTCTTCTTGATTCTAATCAAACCATAATGAATCAAGATGTAAGAAACTTGATTTGGACTCATAAATCAGTGGATAATCACCCTGAATTTGAATCAATATCATAGGAGTTATGAAGAAGAAGTTATCCCACTTTTAACCGAAGTGAATCCAGTTTACCCTTTTTGGAGATTTGACAATTTCTTCTTGATACTAATAAAACCAAATGAATCACGATGTAAGAAGCTTGATTTGAACTCATAAATATGTGTAGAATCACCCTGAAGTTGAATCAAGATCATAGGAGTTATGATGAAGAAGTTATTCCACTTTTAACTGAAGTGATTCCAGTTTGTCCTTTTTGGAGATTTGACAATTTCTTCTTGATACTAATAAAACCAGAATGAATCTCGATGTAAGAAGCTTGATTTGGACTCATAAATCAGTGTAGAATCACCCTGAAGTTGATTCAAGATCATAGGAGTTATGATGAAGAAGTTATCCCACTTTTAACCGAAGTGATTCCAGTTTACCATGTTTGGAGAGTTGGCAATTTCTTCTTGATTCTAATCAAACCATAATGAATCAAGATGTAAGAATCTTGATTTGTACTCATAAATCAGTTGATAATCACCCTGAATTTGAATCAATATCATAGGAGTTATGATGAAGTTATCCCACTTTTAATCGAAGTGAATCCAGTTTACCCTTTTTGGAGATTTGGCAATTTCTTCTTGATACTAATAAAACCAGGATGAATAACGATGTAAGAAGCTTGATTTGGACTCGTAAATCAGTGTAGAATCACCTGAAGTTGAATCAAGATCATAGGAGTTATGATGAAGAAGTTATCCCACTTTTAACCGAAGTGATTCCAGTTTGCCCTTTTTGGAGAGTTGGCAATTTCTTCTTGATACTAATAAAACAGAACGAATCACGATGTAAGAAGCTTGATTTGGACACATAAATAAGTTTAGAATCACCCTGAAGTTGAATCAAGATCATAGGAGTTATGATGAAGAAGTTATCCCACTTTTAACCGAAGTGACTCCAGTTTACCTTGTTTGGCGATTTAGCAATTTCTTCTTGATTCTAATCAAACCAGAATGAATCAAGATGTAAGAATCTTGATTTGGACTCCTAAATCAGTGCAGAATCATCCTGAAGTTGAATCAATATCATTGGACTTATGATGAAGAAGTTATTCCACTTTTAACCGAAGTGATTCCAGTTTACCCTGTTTGGAGATTTGGCAATTTCTTCTTGATTCAAATCAAAACAGAATGAATCAAGATGTAAGAATCTTTATTTGGACTTATAAATCAGAGGATAATCACCCTGAAGTTGAATCAATATCATAGGAGTTATGATGAAGATGTTATTCCACTTTTAACCGAAGTGATTCCAATTTACCCTGTTTGGAGATTTGGAAATTTATTCTTGATACTAATAAAACCAAATGAACCACGAGGTAAGAAGCTTGATTTGGACTCATAAATCTGGGTAGAATCACCCTGAAGTTGAATCAATATCATAGGAGTTATGATGAAGATGTTATTCCACTTTTAACCGAAGTGACTCCAGTTTACCCTGTTTGGAGATTTGGCAATTTCTTCTTGATTCAAATAAAAAGAAAATGAATCAAGATGTAAGAAGCTTTATTTGGACTCATAAATAAGTGGATAATCACCCTGAAGTTGAATCAATATCATAGGAGTTATGATGAAGATGTTATTCCACTTTTAACCGAAGTTATTCCAGTTTACCCTATTTGGAAATTTGGCAATTTCTTCTTAATTCTAATCAAACCAGAATGAATCAAGATATAAGAATCTTTATTTGGACTCATAAATCAGTGTAGAATCATCCTGAAGTTGAATCAATATCATTGGACTTATGATGAAGAAGTTATCCCACTTTTAACCGAAGTGATCGCAGTTTACCCTTTTTGAAGATTTGGCAATTTATTCTTGATGCTAATAAAACCAGAATGAATCACGATGTAAGAATCTTTATTTGGATTCATTAATCAGTGTAGAATCACCCTGAAGTTGAATCAAGATCATAGGAGTTATGATGAAGAAGTTATCTTACTTTTAACCGAAGTGAATCTAGTTTACCCTTTTTGGAGATTTGGCAATTTCTTCTTGATACAAATAAAACCAGAATGAATCACGATGTAAGAAGCTTGATTTGGACTCATAAATAATTTAGAATCACCCTGAATTTGAATTAAGATCATAGGAAGTATGATGAAGAAGTTATCCCACTTTTAATCGAAGTGACTCCAGTTTACCTTGTTTGGAGATTTGGCAATTTATTCTTGATTCTAATTAAACCAGAATGAATCAAGATGTAAGAAGCTTGATTTGGACTCATAAATCAGTGTAGAATCATCCTGAAGTTGAATCAATATCATTGGAGTTATGATGAAGAAGTTATCGCACTTTTAACCGAAATGATTCCAGTTTGCCCTGTTTGGAGATTTGACAATTTATTCTTGATACTAATAAAACGAGAATGAATCACGATGTAAGAAGCTTTATTTGGACTCATTAATCAGTTTAGAATCACCCTGAAGTTGAATCAAGATCATAGGAATTATGATGAAGAAGTTATCCCACTTTTAACCGAAGTGATTCCAGTTTGCCCTGTTTGGAGGTTGGCAATTTCTTATTGATTCTAATCAAACCGTAATGAATCAAGATTTAAGAAACTTCATTTGGACTCATAAATCAGTGGATAATCACCCTGAAGTTGAATCAATATCATAGAAGTTATGATGAAGAAGTTATCCCACTTTTAACCAAGTGAATCCAGTTTACCCTGTTTGGAGATTTGGCAATTTATTCTTGATACTAATAAAACCAGAATGAATCACGATGTAAGAATCTTGATTTGGACTCATTAATCAGTGTAGAATCACCCTGAAGTTGAATCAAGATCATAGGAGTTATGATGAAGAAGTTATCCCACTTTTAACCAAAGTGATTCCAGTTTACCTGTTTGGAGATTTGGCAATTTATTCTTGATACAAATAAAACCAGAATGAATCACGATGTAAGAAGCTTGATTTGAACTCATAAATCAGTTTAGAATCACCCTGAATTTGAATAAAGATCATAGGAGTTATGATGAAGAAGTTATCCCACTTTTAACCGAAGTGACTCCAGTTTACCCTGTTTGGAGATTTGACAATTTCTTCTTAATTCTAATTAAAACAGAATGAATCAAGATGTAAGAAGCTTTATTTGGACTCATAAATCAGTGGATAATCACCCTGAAGTTGAATCAATATCATTGGACTTATGATGAAGAAGTTATTCCACTTTTAACCGAAGTGATTCCAGTTTACCCTGTTTGGAGATTTGGTAATTTCTTCTTTATTCAAATCAAAACTGAATGAATAAAGATGTAAGAAGCTTTATTTGGACTCATAAATCAGTGTAGAATCATCCTGAAGTTGAATCAATATCATTGGACTTATGATGAAGAAGTTATCCCACTTTTAACCGAAATGATCCCAGTTTACCCTTTTTGGAGATTTGGCAATTTCTTCTTGATAAAATCAAACCAGAATAAATCAAGATGTAAGAAGCTTGATTTGGACTCATAAATCAGTGCAGAATCATCCGGAAGTTGAATCAATATCATTTGACTTATGAGGAAGAAGTTATCCCACTTTTAACAGAAGTGATTCCAGTTTATTCTGTTTGGAGATTTGACAATTTTTTCTTGATACTAATATACCAGATGAATCATGATGTAAGAAGCTTGATTTGGACTCATAAATAAGTTTAGAATCACCCTGAAGTTGAATCAATATCATAGGAATTTTTGATGAAGAAGTTATCCCACTTTTAACCGAAGTAAAATCCAGTTTACCCCTGTTTGGAGATTTGGAGATTTTCTTCTTGATTCTAATCAAACCAGAATGAATCAATATGTAAGATCTTGATTTGGACTCATAAATCAGTGTAGAATCACCCTGAGTTGGATCAAGATCATAGGAGTTATGATGAAGAAGTTATCCCAACTTTTAACCGAAGTGATTCCAGTTTGCCCTGTTTGGAGAGTTGGCAATTTCTTCTTGATACTAATAAAAACCAGAACGAATCACGACGTAAGAAGCTTGACTTGGACTCATAAATAAGTTTAGAATCACCCTGAAGTTGAATCAAGATCATAGGAGTTATGATGAAGAAGTTATCCCACTTTTAACCGAACTGATTCCAATTGCCCTGTTTGGAGAGTTGGCAATTTCTTCTTGATTCTAATCAAAAGCTTTAATGAATCAAGATGTAAGAATCTTGATTTGGACTTCATAAATCAGTGGATAATCACCCTGAAGTTGAATCAATATCATAGTAGTTTGATGAAGAAGTTATCCCACTTTTAACCGAAGTGAATCCAGTTTTACCCTGGTTTGGAGATTTTGGCAATTTCTTCTTGATAACTAATAAAACCAGAACGAATCACGACGTAAGAAGCTGACTTGGACTCATAAATAAGTTTAGAATCACCCTGAAGTTGAATCAAGATCATAGGAGTTATGATGAAGAAGTTATCCCACTTTTAACCGAAGTGATTCCAGTTTGCCCTGTTTGGAGAGTTGGTAATTTCTTCTTGGTTCTAATCAAACCAGAATGAATCAAGATGTAAGAAACTGATTTTGGACTCATAAATCAGAGAAGAATCATCCTGAAGTTGAATCAATATCATTGGACTTATGATGAAGAAGTTATCCACTTTTTAACCGAATTGATTCCAGTTTACCATGTTTGGAGATTTCGCAATTCTTCTTGATTACTAATCAAACCAGAATGAATCACGATGTAAGAAGCTTGATTTGAACTCATAAACCAGTGTAGAATCACCCTGAAGTTGAATCAATATCATTGGAGTTATGATAAAGAAGTTATTACACTTTTAACCGAAGTGAATCCAGTTTACCCTGTTTGGAGATTGGCAATTTCTTCTTGATTCTAATCAAACCAGAATGAATCACGATGTAAGAAGCTTTGATTCGGACTCATAAATCAGTGTAGAATCACCCTGAAGTTGAATCAAGATCATAGGAGTTATGATGAAGAAGTTATCCCAACTTTTAACCGAAGTGATCTCCAGTTTGCCATGTTGGAGAGTTTGAACAATTTCTTCTTGATACTAATAAAACATAATGAATCACGATGTAAGAAGCTTGATTTCGAACTCATAAATCAAGTGTAGAATCACCCTGAAGTTTGAATCAAGATCATGGGAGTTATGATGAAGAAGTTATCCACTTTAACCGAAGTGATTCCAGTTTGCCCTGTTTGGAGAGTTGACATTCTTCTTGATCTAATCAAAACCAGAATGGAATCACGATGTAAGAATCTTTGATTTGGACTCATAAATTAAGTTTAGAATCACCCTGAAGTTGAATCAAGATCATAGGAGTTATGATGAAGAAGTTATCCACTTTTTAACCGAAGTGATCCAATTACCTTGTTGGAGATTTGAATTTCTTCTTGATACTAATCAAAACCAGAATGAATCACGATGTAAGAAGCTTGATTTGGATCATAAATCAGTGTAGAATCATCCTGAAGTTTGAATCAATCATAGAGTTATGATGAAGAAGTTATCCCACTTTAACCGAAGTGATTCCAGTTGTACCCTGTTTTGAGATTTGGCAATTTCTTCTTGATTCAAATCAAAACCAGAATGAATCACGATGTAAGAAGCTTGATTTGTACTCATAAATCAGTGTAAATCACCCTGAAGTTGAATCAATATCATAGGAGTTATATGAAGAAGTTATCCCACTTTTAACCCGAAGTGAATCCAGTTTACCCTGTTTGGAGATTTGGCAATTTCTTCTTGATTCTAATCAAACCAGAATGAATCAGATGTAAGAATCTTGATTTGGACTCATAAATCAGTGTAGAATCACCCTGAAGTTGAATCAAGATCATAGGAGTTATGATGAAGAAGTTATCCCACTTTTAACCGAAGTGATTCCAGTTTGCCCTGTTTGGAGAGTTGGCAATTTCTTCTTGATACTAATCAAAACGCATAATGAATCAAGATGTAAGAATCTTGATTTGGACTCATAAATCAGTGGATAATCACCCTGAAGTTGAATCAATATCATAGGAGTTATGATGAAGAAGTTATCCCACTTTTAACCGAAGTGATTCCAGTTTTACCCTGTTTGGAGATTTGCAATTTCTTCTTGATACTAATAAAACCAGAATGAATCACGATGTAAGAAGACTTTGATTTGGACTCATTAATCAGTGTAGAATCACCCTGAAGTTGAATCAAGATCATAGGAGTTATGATGAAGAA
>CAJHQQ010003359.1:0-45482 GCA_905132885.1 Moricandia moricandioides
AAGTCATTTTTTAAAACAATTTTTTTATAGCAGTTATTAAAAGAATCACGACTAAGTCCACATGTATTGTAATCGAATCATTAAATTTGATTGAAATACACTCAAACTCTAATTTTAATACCATTAAAATTCTATATTCAGTAATGTTAGATCTGGAGGTGGTCGATGAATTAACGAACGATCTGGTTTGATTTGTGGGCTAACAGCAAAGACGTTTTACAACTTAAACTTTGTTTGCTCTCTTTATTAGGTATTTTAACAATGGTCTCTAAAGATTACAATGCTTTGTTCTTCAGTCTTTGTTCTCCCCTCCCTACTTTTCCTCTCTCGTGCGTCCTTTTTCCCCTTTTATAACTTCTCTCCGACCCTGTTCGCCCTAGTTCGCCATATGTCCTATGTTGGGCCGGGCTTTCGGATGGGCCGACCGACCAACTCGAAACGGGCTGCAATTGATCGGCTTAGTCGGCTCACAACTTCTGGGATCGTATCTGATGCGAGTATCAGATCCGTACGACCAACTTTCCGTCGGCTTCTGATCAAGCCGCATCGCTTGACCGCGATCGGCTTATGCACCCTTCCCGATGCTCTAGTTCTCTGGGCCGACTTTTCACTCGATGGGCCTTGAAGGTGGATTGAAGGTGGATATTGTTCATGAGAACGTAATTGGTGCAGCGTGCTCGCAATCGTCGAGCTTCCCACTTGTCGGAGGGAAGGGTGCCGTGCGCGAGCTTCCCACTTGCAAGTTGCTGGACTACTTTGAGGTAAGCTTCCATGCGATCGTTCCGAGCATCGTAATCGCCATTGAACTGATGAGCGACGAGCTGAGAGTCGCAATAGGCATCGAGACGCGTGGCGCATACGGCCTTGGCGAGTTGGAGTCCGGCGACTAGGGACGCGTATTCAGCCTCGTTGTTGGATGCCTGGAAGTCGAGGCGGAAAGATTGGCGGATTAATTCGCCGGTAGGTGATTGGAGCTGGACACCGGCCCCGGAACCCTTAGTTGTTGACGATCCGTCGACGTGCAGCACCCAGTTAGGGTTAGGTGGGACGAGGTTGAACTCGAGTTCAGGAGCCAATTCGACGAGGAAATCGGCGAGGACTTGTGATTTGACTGCAGATCGGTTTTGATAGGTGATGTCATGCTCGCTTAATTCAACGGCCCACTTGGAGAGTCGACCTGATTGGTTCGTGTTCTGCATGATGGTCCGGAGAGGAAGATTCGTCAGTACGACGATCGAATGCGACTGGAAATAGGGCCTAAGTTTCCTCACCGAAGTGACGACGGCGAGTGCCATTTTTTCTAGTGTGGAGTATCGAGTTTTGGCGTCGACCATTCGCTTGCTCCTGTAAAAAATGGGCTTTTGTTCGCCACGGTCTTCGCGGACGAGGACACTACTTACAACAGTGGAGGACACGGCTATGTATAGGTACAAGATGTCCCCTTCCTCTGGCTTTGCGAGCACCGGTGGTGTGGTGAGATATGCTTTAAGTCGGCCGAAGGCCTCCTCGCAGTTGTCGTCCCAGATAAATCTTTGTTTCCTCGTAAGAGCTCGAAGAATGGGAGGCACTTATCAGTTGATCGGGAGATGAATCGATTCAGGGCCGCGATTCGTCCTGTTAATCGCTGGACTTCTTTGCTGTTTTTGGAACTCGGGAGCTCGAGAATTGCTGAGATTTACTTCGGATTGGCTTCGATGCCTCTTTGGGTGACGATGTAGCCTAAGAATTCACCAGACATCACGCCGAATGTGCACTTGGCTGGGTTGAGCTTCATTCCATACTTGTTGAGGGTGAGGAAGCATTGCTCCAAATGCGTGAGGTGATCGGTTGCTCGTAAGGACTTGACGAGCATATCGTCAATGTACACTTCCATCGTGGTGCCGAGTTGGTCGGCGAACATCTTGTTAACGAGTCGCTGATAGGTCGCGCCGGCATTTTTAAGACCGAACGGCATGACTTTGTAGCAGTATGTCCCACGGTCTGTGATGAACGCGGTCTTCTCGCGGTCGTTGGGATGCATCAAGATTTGATTGTATCCGGAGAAGGCGTCCATGAAGCTAAGAAGCTCGTTACCAGAGGTAGACTCAACTAAGCGGTCGATATGTGGGAGCGGGAAGCTATCCTTAGGGCAAGCCTTGTTGATGTCGGTAAAATCGACGCAGACACGCCATTTGCCATTCTTCTTGCGGACGACGACCGGGTTGGCGAGCCATTCAGGGTACCGAACTTCGGAAATGAGACCGGTCGAGAGCAAGCGATCAACTTCATCGTTCACTGCCTTAGCACGCTCGGGTCCGAGCTTTCGTCGCTTTTGGCGGACCGGTTTGAAGGTTGGGTCGACATTGAGTTCGTGAACAGTCACGGCCGGATCGATCCCTGGCATGTCGGTTGTTGTCCAAGCGAAAGTTGAGACGTTGCTGGCGAGGAAGGAGATGATACGGTCTTTGTGGTCGTCAGCTAAATAGGCTCCTACTCTGACTGTCTTGCTTGGGTCGGCGGGATCAAGGCCGATTTCTACAATTTCTTCCTTAAGTGGATAGAGTTTCTCGATCGGTCGGGCCACCGTGTTGATGTGCGGGTTAGGCCGGAGAGCCTTGACTTCGTTGACTAGCAGGTCGCGGGCAGCAAGTTGGTCGCCTCGAATCGTGAGTATTCGACCGTTGACTCCTGGGAATTTGATGCATTGATGATACGTGGAAGGGATTGCCTTCATGGAATGGATCCAAGGAGTCCCGAGGATGGCGTTGTAAGGTGCGCGGACATCGATGATTGAGAACTTAACTTGTTTGGTCGCTCCTTGGACGGATACAGCGAGTCGTATTGTCCCCAATACCGTTTCAGACGATCCGTTGAAGCCTGTGAGAGCTCGAGTGGATGGCTTGATTTGACGCGGGTCCACTCGCATCTTATCCAAGGTCGCTTGAAAAATTAGATCGACGGAACTACCCGTATCGACGAGGATCTTGGTGACTTCGCACTCGCCAATTCCGAGTTCGACGAGAAGGGGGTCGTTGTGAGGGATATGGACCCCAGCCAGATCCGCAGCGGAGAAAGTGATATGGTGATCATTCTCCGGGACAGTTGGCCAATTCCTGGCGGTTGTAGCTTTGCGACGGAATTCCTTGACGGAACGAACTGAGTCGTCGCAGGGTGGGGATCCTCCCATAATGACGCTCAGCCTGTTTTCGTGGGGACCGGACGCGGTATTACGGAGTTTATGAAGTTTGATCCGCAAATCGGGGACCGTTGAGTTCAAACGATCGCGGAGATCCGTCACTCTGGAATTAAGCGTTGTTCGCAGATCAGGGGGACTGCGATTCAGTTGCTCGCACTTATCTGCATTCTTCGAATTGAGTTTTACGCGCAAATCGCCGGGGCCATGGTCGAACTGTTTGCGTAGATCCGCGACCGTCGTCGTCAATTTTGTTCACAAATCGTCGCGATTGTGGTCTAGTTGCTCGCGTTGGTCCGCGACCTTTGATGGCAGTTTTGTTCGCAGGTCGTCAAGGCCTTGGCTCGGTTGCTCACGCATATCCGTGCCCGACGAGTTGAGTATGGTTCGTAAATCGGTAGGGCCAGGAATTAGTTGTCCGTACTTGTCCACGGCTTTCGCGTTAAGTTTTACTCGTAGGTCGGCTCTACTGCCATCTTTCGACTGAGGAAGGTGTGAGTGAGAGGGAGCTTTTCTTTTGAGCGTAGTACGAAGATCATGGTGAACTGGTTCCTTGGTATGGGACGCTGAGGAAGGACCGGCGAGGATAGTAAATATCTTACGCCGGGACGGAGGCTTTTCGTCATCGGAGGACGAATGATCGTCTTGGCGAGCAGCGGTAGGTTCGGACCGTCGTGATGGCTCCGCGTCGTGCCTTCGCTGGGGGTTCTTCTTTTTGTCCTTAGTTTTGGACCAGCTTTTACTGCTCTTGTTTTGTTTAGATCGTGGAGGCTCGATGTTCGTCTGGCCGTTAGAGAAGGCCGCTAGTAAGAGCTCATGTAACTGCTTACACTCCTTGGTGTCGTGTCCCTTGACCTTATGGTAGTCACAATACTTGCTTTCGTCGAAGGCCGTGTGGGGAACACTTGCAGTGCTAGTTCGCGGGGGTACGGCTTTGCCATCGCTATCCCGTTCCCAAACATTCCAACTTGGCTCGCGGACGACCAACGCGGAGGCGGAAGCTTCGTCTCCCGCGACGGCGTACACAGTGGGTTTTTTCTTCTCACCTCGAGCGTAGGGCGCATGCTGTCGCGGCTCGAGAGGCGTGTCCGCTGATTTGGGGGCCGTCTGTTTGGCTGTATTCTGTTTTGTATAGAACGCGCGCTTATCTTCCTCGAGCATGATAAAGTTTTTGGCGCGATGAAGAGCGTCCTGTAGGGACACAGTGGGATGAGAGTAGAGGTTTTTACGAAACTCAGAATTGATCCATAGTGTGTGTCGTAGGGCCTCTACAGCTGTTTTGTCGTTGACGTGGACCCTGGAGACAACTTGCTTGAAACGTTCCATGTAGTCTTTGAGGCTCTCGGAGGAACCTTGGGACATCTTCCAAAGGTCCGAGATGGAAGCTCCGTCGCGAGTAAACATGACATAGTGCTTCAGAAAGGCGGCGGAGAGGTCGTGAAAGTTGTCGATAGAACCTTCAGCAAGCCTAGAGAACCACGTAAGAGCCGGGCCGGAAAGACTTTCGACGAAGAGCTGGCAAGAACCGGCGTCCTTTTCTTCGTCGCTAAAGTGTGCGCGAGCGACAGCAATGTTGAACGCTGTCATATGATCAGTTTGTCGGATTTTGACATCTGTAATCCGGCGAGTGAAGGGGTTTCGCAAGGTGGCTTCGAGGACTCTCTCGATTTCCGGGGCCGAGCTGGTCACGCGGTGTATCTTTGAGTGTATATCCCGGAGAGAGTGTTGAAGCTGCGCGATCTGTCGGCTCGTCGCGGGATCCGGGAGGTCGGATGTCAGATCTGAGCCAACGGCAGCTTGCTCCACTTGCGCTGCCTGAGGCAGGGCTTCTTGTGCGGGAGCGCCCGTAAGAGGGTTAATAGAGAATAGCTGTCGGCGAACAGTAGGCGGGTTGCTTGTGGTCCCAAGAGGAGGGGATAGGGCGGCGGCGAGGATGTCGAGGCGCTCGTTCGTCGCCTTCTGTACTTCGTCCTGCTGGGCGAAACGAGCTAGAATGGTGTCCATGATTTCGGTCATGGTCGGTGCGGCGGGAACGGGCTCTGGCCGCTCGTCGGTGGTTGCTTCGTCAGTGCTCATCGTTTAAGTAGTAACGTTACTTCGGCGTGGCCCCACGGTGGACGCCAAATGTTAGATCTGGAGGTGGTCGATGGATTAACGAACGATCTGGTTTAATTTGTGGGCTAACAGCAAAGACGTTTTACAACTTAAACTTTGTTTGCTCTCTTTATTAGGTATTTTAACAATGGTCTCTAAAGATTACAATGCTTTGTTCTTCAGTCTTTGTTCTCCCCTCCCTACTTTTCCTCTCTCGTGCGTCCTTTTTCCCCTTTTATAACTTCTCTCCGACCCTGTTCGCCCTAGCTCGTCATATGTCCTATGTTGGGCCGGGCTTTCGGATGGGCCGACCGACCAACTCGAAACGGGCTGCAATTGATCGGCTTAGTCGGCTCGCAACTTCTGGGATCGTATCTGATGCGAGTATCAGATCCGTACGACCAACTTTCCGTCGGCTTCTGATCAAGCCGCATCGCTTGACCGCGATCGGCTTATGCACCCTTCCCGATGCTCTAGTTCTCTGGGCCGACTTTTCACTCGATGGGCCTTGAAGGTGGATTGTAATCCATCTCTAACAAGTAACAACCGTTAAATGTTATATATAATTTTATAATTAAAAAAAATCTAAAATTAATTTTCAATTAATCCTTGATTACTCCTTAACTTTTTTATTAGGTGCAAGGTCCAACCCGAGTTCACTATTGAGTTTCCATACAAGGACTAAATCAACTCAACAAATAAGGTCTAAAAGGTTCGAGCGCGAAAAACTGAAAACTTTGATCCGAACCTGAACAACAAGTATCCTCTCTGGTTTATATACATGCCTTGACTAATAACGTAAGGCCCATCTCAAATCTTTCGGCTTCTCACAAAGACCCCTTAAATAATTTTGTACGAGTCAGCAACACAATTAGGGATGGGCAAAAAACTCAAACCAAACACGACCCAACACAATCGATGTTAAACCGAACCAAACCAAACCGTATTTTTTACATAATCCAATTGGTTCATGTTTTATTCAACCCGAATGGTTTGGTTTGGTTTAAGTTTAAACCGAACTAAATTCAATCCGAATAGTTGATTTTGGTTTGGGTTTAAACCGAACTATCAGATAATCTAATATTTTTTTTCTATTAATAATATATATATATATATATATTAACATATTGTGAATATTTTGGTTAAGATTTCATTTTTTTCTTAATTTTTATGTTTTTTAAATTATGATACAAATAATATTCTTATATATATTCTCTAATTTTAATTCTAATAATATTTAATAACTAAAGATTGTAGTAAAAACAAAACCTAAAAACTATTAATTATTTAAAGTGTTAAAGTAAATAATATCTGAAAGATTTCTGTGTATTCAACTTGAGACGAAGCTCGATATATATACAAGTCTCATAAGAGGAGATAAACCTTATCTTCCTATATACGTACTTATCTTCTAATATGTACTTATCTCTAATATATATTACATATTCATCAATATCTTGAATGTATAATATCACAACACTCCCCCTCAAGTAGGAGCATTGCAAATGCCCAACTTGGACATAAGGTGATGAAACTGAACCTTTCCCAAGGCCTTCGTCAACACATCGGCCAGTTGCTCCTTCGTACCAATATATGAACACGTAAGCATCCCTGACTTGAGTGCATCTCGAACCCGATGACAGTCTATCTCAACGTGTTTAGTTCGCTCATGAAACACAGGATTCGACGCTATGTATAACGCCGACTTGCTATCACAGAAGAGCCGCGAAGGAGTCTTTGGCGCAAAGCCTAGATCAGTCAGTAGTTGTCGTAACCATTTCACTTCTCGTGTTGCGATTGACATCGCTCGATACTCTGCTTCAGCTGAGGAATGTGACACCACATTTTGTTTCTTTGTTTTCCACGACACTGGAGATCCTCCTATCATAGTTACATACGCTGACAAAGATCTTCTTGTCATTGGACATGCCGCCCAGTCGGCATCACAGTAGATGGAAATCTGCAAGTCTGTGTCTGAATGAAGCAGTATACCTTGCCCAGCGGTGCCTTTGAGAAATCTCACTACACGCAAAGCAGCCTCCATATGCTTTTCTCGTGGCTTCTGCATGAATTGAGAGAGTATATGTACTGAGTAAGAAATATCAGGTCTTGTATTAGCAAGATAAATCAGTCGTCCGACGAGTCTTCTATAACGTGCAGGTTCAGAAAACATTTCACTATCATCAGTTGCCAAGTGATGGTTTTGTTCCATCGGAGTTGCGGCTGATGCGGAATCCCGAAGCCCCATCTCCTTTACTATATCAAGAGTATACTTTTTCTGACTCAGAACAAAACCTTCTTTATTTCGAGCAATCTCAATTCCAAGAAAGTATTTGAGCTTTTCCCTAGATCCTTCATGTGAAAGCAATCACCAAGATAAACCTTAAACTTTTGAATTACCTCGCCATCATTACCACATATAATTAGATCATCAACGTAAATCAATACTCGTATCTCAACATGACCTCGCGAGTAGACGAACAAGGAGTAGTCAGAGTATGACTGAGAGAATCCAGCCCTGAGAAGTGCTTTAGTGAGCTTCTCAAACCAACATCGAGGAGCTTGCTTCAAACCATAGAGAGATTTGTGTAATCTACACACTTTATTTGGATCAGAATTAGTGACACCTTGGGGAAGTTTGATGTAAACCTCTTCATGCAAATCACCATGAAGAAAAGCGTTGTGCACATCCATCTGGTGTACTTCCCATTTATTTGCAGCAACTATTTTCAATAGACTGCGAACCGTTGTCATTTTTGCTACAGGAGCAAAAGTTTCATCATAATCAGAACCTGCTTTCTGCTTGTTACCGAGCACAACTAGTCTTGCTTTAAACCTCTCTATTGTTCCATCTGCGTTGTATTTTATTTTAAACACCCACATTGTTCCTAAGGCAACACGGCCAGGCGGCAAATCGACCACACTCCAAGTTTTAGAAACCTCAAGTGCATCCACTTCTTTGTACACAGCTTTCGTCCATCGCTTATCTCTCATTGCTTCTGCAAAGTTTTTAGGCTCTCTTTCGCTGCATACAGCTGCAAGAAACGCTTTGTGCCCCACAGAAAAAGCTTCATCATATATGAATTCAGTGAGAGGATACAGTGTATTACCTGTGACCGGGTCAAAATAGACGCTGTAGGAGTGATTAGGAGTGAGAGCGTGATGGGTACTATCTCCACAGATTGCATTGTAAGTGATGTAGTCGTTAAGTAGCACAGATGGTGTCTTGACGCGTTGTCCTCGACCCATTTCTACCTCTGTTTCAGGCACAGCGACTGAGTCTACTGTTTTTGGAATCCCAGTACTAATAGCAGCATCCTCTGTCGACATTTCCGGTCCGACTTCTATTATTGCCGAATCTTGAGAAATTTCTGCAATGCCTTGGTCGAGCTGTGTTGATTTATTCGGATGAACCAAATCGCCACTACTCCCCCTGTTTTCAACTACCTCTGCTTCATTCGTTACGAGTTCATTATCAAAAATTTCAGTTACAGCCGGAAGATTTGATTGTGCAGATTCAACCTTTGAAAATGGGAATACATCTTCTCTAAAGATCACGTCTCGAGACACGAAGAACTCATTACTCTCTAAATCATATAATTGCCACCCCTTCTTCCCAAATGGATAACCGATAAAAACACATTTTCTTGTTCGAGAGACAAACTTGTTCTTGTCTCGTAATTGCTTATGAGCGAAACACAACGATCCAAACACTCGGAGTTCAGAATAAGAAGGAGCTGAACCGAATAACAACTCGTGAGGACATTTTCCATTAAGGACTCTGGTTGGAGTAAGGTTTATGACATGAGCTGCGGCAAGGACCGCCTCTCCCCAGAATTTAACTGGCACACTTGCCTGAAACAATAAAGAACGTGCAACATTGAGAAGATGACGATGCTTTCTCTCAACCTTACCATTCTGTTGTGGCGTTCCTACGCAGGAAGTCTGATGAATGATTCCTTTTGTTTTAAAGAACTCAGATAGACACATAAACTCGGTACCGTTATCGCTTCTAACTTTCTTAATAGTTTTCCAAACTGCGTTTCAGCGTAGACACAAAACCTCTGAATTGACTTCTTTACTTCTGACTTCTCAAGTAACAGGAAGGTCCAAACAGCTCGTGAAAAATCATCTACTATAGTCAAGAAGTAAGACGCTCCATGAGAAGATTTAACTCGATATGGCCCCCAAACATCAGTGTGAATCAACTCAAAACAATCGCTGGTTTTATTAGTACTTTCAGAAAACTGATCTCTAGTTTGCTTGGCCTCAAAGCAGACCTCGCAGGAATGTAAACTTTCAGAAACATTAACACCCGAAAACAAAGGTAAAGATGACAAAACAGAAAACGCAGGATGCCCTAATCGCCGATGCCACAAAACTGAATTCTCAATCTTCACAGTCTTGTTGACTCGTGCAATTCTGACGTCCGTAAAATAGTACACCCCATCACGCTCCTCACCGGCTCCAATCAGCGTCCTCGAACACCGGTCCTGTAAAACACATAGAGTATCAGTAAAGAACGCGAAACAATTTGAGTGCTTCAAAAGCTTTGACACTGAGATCAAAGAGCAGTTTAAGTCGGGAACATATAACACGTCATGTAGAGAGATGTTATCAGACAAAGGCAATAAGCCTACTTTCTTCGAGATTGTGGTACTCCCATCTGCAAACCCAATATTACATGGCGATATATCTTTAAGATCAGTAAGAAGACTTATGTTTCCTGTCATATGGTGTGATGCCCCTGTATCAAGTATCACATCTCCCATATTCTTACCAGATTGCTTATCGGATGTATTTGATTTCTCGTTAAGAATTTGAGAAATTCCTCTCCACTGCTCTGGAGTTATTTCAGGCGAAGGTGATGATGTCGGGTTAGCATTAGTGGCAAAAGCCACATTCGATTGTCCTCTTCCTCGTGAAGCAGTTCCACTGCGACCTCCTCCTCTAGACATACCACGAGTTCCTCTTCCTCCTCTTTCTGTAAACCACTCAGGATACCCAATTAGTTGCCAACATGCGCTCTTTTCATTACCAGTTCTCCCACAGTTCGAACAAGCTCGATCTCTTCCTCTGTTTTGTGGTGCTTGTGAAGTAAAATCATCACGTGAACCTCCACGTCCTCCACTTGACTCGAGATTATTTCCTTCTCGTCGAGTCGCAAAGCCAACGGCATCTTGCTGTTGTTCACGAATCTTGGCAGAATTCAAACGATCTTCTTCGCGCACGACTTTGTTGTAAACTTTTCCAAGATCTGGTAACACATCCGCTTCTATGATTGCCGTTACAACATGTCCGAATCTAGACTCATCTAATCCCATAACGAATTGATGAACTCTCTCATCTTCTCTTTCTTTTTCATACATCGCAGCTGCGTCACACGTACAAGCTGGTGGGGGTCTATACGTCTGCAACTCCTCCCACATCTTTGCCAGTCTGCCGTAGTAATCGATGACTGCTTGTCCGTCCTGCCTGCACGAAGCCAGTTTGGACATAAGTTGATGTATCCTCACCTTATTTCCTACTGAAAATCTTTCTTTGAGATTCTCCCAAATCTTGTGTGCATCCGTGATAAAAGTCACAGTCGATCTCACTCGAGGTTCAATCGAAGTTCTCAGCCACCCGACAATCATCGATTTTACGCTAAGCCATGTTTCAAGGTCCGGATGCCCATCCGGAGGTTTCTTTAGCGTTCCATCAATAAACCCTGTTTTCCTTTTCGCTTGGAGAGCATTCATCATCTCCGTTGCCCATTCGTTATAGTTTTCTCCTTTTAGTTGAACCGATGTGATCAAGGCACCAGGGTTATCCGACGAGAATATCAAATAAGGGGAGCTTGCACCCTTCTCTCCGGACACGCCGCCAACAATAGATTTTTCATCACCCATGTTTTTGTTAGAAATTTATCAACACACGGTTGATCTTTTTAGAAGAAATAGTTAGATCGTTTAGTTGGATCTATTGCTCTGATACCATGTTAAAGTAAATAATATCTGAAAGATTTCTGTGTATTCAACTTGAGACGAAGCTCGATATATATACAAGTCTCATAAGAGGAGATAAACCTTATCTTCCTATATACGTACTTATCTTCTAATATGTACTTATCTCTAATATATATTACATATTCATCAATATCTTGAATGTATAATATCACAACATAAAGTCTTGTGGCCGTTTTATCTCGTAAATTTTTTAATTTCTATTGTCTAAAATTAAGATTATCTAATATAAATTCTTCTTCTATTAGATACAAGTAGTCTTTTAGTAAAAGTTTAATTTTTTAATAATCAAATTAATACTAATATATTTTATAATCAAACCGAACCAAACTAGATCAAATCATAATAAAATGAACCGAACTAAATCTAAACCGAACCGAACTAAATCTAAACCAAACAGAACTAAACCAAACCAAACTAAACTCAAACCAGACATGAACCAAAACTACTTTGATTTTGATTGGATTAAATTTTATTAAACTCAAATTAACCAAACTAAACCGAACCCTGAGCTAAATCCGTATGCCCACTCCTAAACACAATTGTCTTCATATAATTATTTTTGTTATTTATTTCTCAATCACATTTCTTCCTCTCCACTCCACAGATCTCTCAGACAATGGCCGCGGCGATGGTTCTCGACCCTAAACCAACTCCGGCACTGATGGATCTCTCCACGCCCGACGAGGAAGATCCCTATTCCCGTCTCAAATCCCTCGAACGCCAACTAGAGTTCACCGACATCCAAGAGGAATACGTGAAAGATGAGCAGAAGAATCTCAAACGAGAGCTTCTACGCGCTCAAGAGGAGGTCAAACGAATCCAATCCGTGCCCTTAGTGATCGGCCAGTTCATGGAGATGGTTGATCAGAACAACGGCATCGTCGGATCCACCACCGGTTCCAATTACTACGTTAGGATTCTCAGTACAATCAACAGAGAAGACCTAAAGCCCTCTGCTTCCGTCGCCCTTCACCGTCACTCGAATGCCCTCGTTGATGTCTTGCCGCCTGAGGCTGATTCTAGCATCTCTCTTCTTAGCCAGTCTGAGAAGCCTGACGTTTCCTACAATGTAAAGTTTCCTCTTTTTTGGGTCTTTAGGGTTTTGGGTTGTTGAAAGGTGTTGGCTTTTTGGTAGGATATTGGAGGATGTGATATTCAGAAGCAGGAGATTCGTGAGGCTGTTGAATTGCCGTTGACCCACCACGAGCTTTATAAGCAGATTGGTATTGACCCTCCACGAGGTGTTTTGCTCTATGGACCTCCTGGTACTGGGAAGACTATGTTGGCTAAGGCTGTTGCTAACCATACAACCGCTGCTTTCATTAGGGTTGTTGGCTCTGAGTTTGTGCAAAAGTACCTTGGCGAGGTAAGCTTTCTAAATTGTTTTGGGGTTTTAGTGGGTGCTTCGGTTTGATGTCTAACTTGCCCTTCGATTGCAGGGACCTCGTATGGTTCGTGATGTCTTCCGTCTTGCCAAGGAAAATGCTCCAGCTATCATCTTCATTGATGAGGTAGATGCAATCGCTACTGCTAGGTTCGATGCTCAAACAGGAGCTGATAGGGAAGTTCAGCGTATTCTCATGGAACTACTTAATCAGGTGAGAACAGGACACAAATAAGTGTATCTTTGATATTCTCTTAGGGGTGTATTTCAGATCTTATGCTGTAGACTAATGGACGATTGTCGTCTTATAACTGGCCTGATGCCTGACTTTCAGATTGAGTTGTGTCATAACTTGCTATGTTGAATTCGATGTAGATGGATGGATTTGACCAGACCGTGAATGTCAAGGTCATAATGGCAACCAACAGGGCAGACACTCTTGATCCCGCTCTCTTACGTCCTGGCAGACTTGATCGTAAGATTGAGTTTCCCCTTCCTGATAGACGTCAAAAGAGGCTTGTTTTCCAGGTAAGATAACTACCACAAGTACTTATGAATTAACTTGTGAAAGAGATACGAAACCAAAATTTTTCCTTAACGAAACTGTTTACTGCTCTCTCTCGCTTAATACAACACATATGTGCTTGTCACAGTTTCTGTCTTATTGACTGTTTTACCATGTGTAGGTATGCACCGCCAAAATGAACCTCAGCGATGAGGTTGACTTGGAAGACTATGTTTCAAGGCCTGATAAAATTAGCGCTGCTGAGGTTAGTTTTTCTTGCTTAATATTATATGCTTTCCGATGTATATGAACTTATTAAGCCTTCATAGTTTCTAGATCACCACTTAATAATGGCTGTTTTGTGCATTATGTGTGAATTTTAGTTGAGTCTCGCCCATCTCTGTAAACCATAGTCCTGAATTGAATTATTGAGAATCTAACCGTGACATTAAGATGGTTTGGTTACTCAATCTGGCGGTCATGTACATGGGTTTGACCCTAGAAAGATTGTATGAAAGATGATCATTAAGCAGCCAAAAGATGATAGATATTAGACATTACATTAATTCAATATTATGTTGAACAATGCAGATAGCAGCAATCTGCCAGGAAGCTGGAATGCATGCGGTGCGTAAGAACAGATATGTGATATTGCCTAAGGATTTTGAGAAGGGTTACCGCTCAAACGTGAAGAAGCCAGACACGGACTTTGAGTTCTACAAGTGAGGGAGAAAGCGGAGATGGGAATCAGAGTATGCGTGTTTTTGAAACTCCAGTCTTTCTTTAATGGACATGAATTTACAGTTCAATGTATGAACTTAGTTGCATCTCTAGTGTATGAAGCTCAAATTCACATATGCTTGTGTTTTAACCTCAGCTTTTACAGTTCAATTTATTTATATTAAAACAGTGGCAGTTTAATATATAAACTAAGTTGTATCTCTAATTCTTTGAGCTCGCTCAGCTTCTTACAGTTAAGTATAGAAGAAAAACAGTGGATGATGTCTGAGAATTGGCAAAAGCATAGTACACGAGGAAGCGCCAGGTAATAGTAATGTGTTGTTTCTGATTTAAGTGACAAAATTTGGTAATGATCAAGAAGTGGTTGGCTCAAGAAGAGCGAGCTGGGTTTATCTTGTGTTGGGATTGGGTAGATGATGACATGACTAGTTTCACTTTGACATGGTATCCACTATCCACAATCAAGAATGATGCAATAGAGAGAAAATAGTAACAAGAGTAGTTGGACAGGTCAGGACTATTATTACCATACCAAATGTTAACTTTACGAATATAAAAATCTAGGCTTTATTTTGATAACAAGATTTCCATTTGGCGGAGTGTATTTGTCATTTTGTTATCTCTTAAGAATCTTAGACTTGGTCAGTCTCTGGGTCACTCTCTTTACTCTAGCGTTTGTTGCGGTCTTAACACATTAACATGATTTAATCTAACTACTCACTGTCTTATCCTTAATAAATACGTCTCTCTTGTTTAGCTTCACTATACTTTTCTTCCATCTCTTTTGTTTTCCTTTTCTGTTTCTTCTTCTTCTTCTTCTTGTCTCCGTCTCTCCCACTAGTCCCTGCACGCATTGCCTTTTCTTCTTTCTTTTCTTTCACCATTTCAAGATTGAGCTATAGTCCGCTCACAAATAGGCGTCATCTATTCCTCCTCTTCCTCATTGCCCACTGTACTCTCTCAGGTTCATCTTTCTCTCTCTTCTTCTTCTGCGTTTTGTAAGTTTCTGTGATTGTTTGGTTGTGGAATTATACTTAAAATTGCAATGGTTAGGAAACTCTAGAGACTTTACAGTCTTATTGACGTGGTTTTGTTTAGTTCCCTGTTTTTGCTCTTACAGGTTGTTTGTTGAACAACTCCGGTTAAACTGAACACTCAAACTCATCTTTATTTACTTAGCGACGTTGTCCACATGATGGACATACCTTTGCTTCTTTCTCTATATCTTTGACAAAAAGGAGTTGCTTTTTTTAATGCACATCAAAGTTTTGTGTTAAAGTTTGGTTCTTTAGCTTTATTCCTTTTGCTTTTTTTTAGTTGGATGCTTCAGTCTCATATCTTAGTTTCTTGCATTGTTTAATCTCCCAGTGATAAAAGATAAAGATAGACAATGGCATTCTTTTTCTTGAAGATCTAATTTAGCATCTTTATTTGTTTTTTCTTCGGTATGTAGTTTTGTTTTTGCTGATATGTTTACTTCTTTTATAACAATACATTAGTTTCCAGCATTAGTTTTCGACTTACTTTTTAAAGATGAGACTGGGAATAGCTGATCATCTTCTTATTTTCTTTTAAACCAGGAGGGACAGGAAGTCATGTTGATGATGCAGCTCCATACCAAGTATGATGCTGGTCAAGTCTTTACAAAGCGCTTCTTGTCTACTTGTCTTGTCTCTTTCTTGTTTGTCACAACTACTTTCTACTCTTCTGCTATTGCGGATTTGAACTTGGATAGGCAAGCTCTTCTTGCCTTTGCTGCTTCTGTTCCTCATCTTAGAAGGCTCAACTGGAACTCCACTAACCATATCTGCAAATCATGGGTTGGTGTCACTTGCAATTCTGATGGTACTGGTGTTCATGCTCTCCGCCTTCCTGGAATCGGGCTCCTGGGACCAATTCCTCCAAACACACTTGGTAAACTAGAATCACTCAGGACTCTCAGTTTGAGATCAAACCTCCTCGGTGGTAACTTTCCTCCTGATATTTCATCTCTCCCTTCACTGCGTTACGTCTATCTCCAAAATAACAACTTCTCCGGTGAGGTTCCCTCCTCTTTGTCACAACACCTCAATATTCTGGATCTCTCATTTAACGCTTTCACCGGGAAGATACCAGAAACATTACAAAATCAGAAGCAACTGACAAAGTTGAGTCTCCAGAATAACAAACTTTCTGGACCAATACCTAATCTTGATACAAGAAGCCTGAGACTTTTAAACTTGAGCAACAATCATCTTAATGGTTCAATACCCTCTGGACTTGGTGGGTTTCCAAGTTCATCGTTTTCTGGAAACACAATGTTATGTGGACTTCCTCTGCAACCATGTGCCACTCCCTCTCATCCTTCTCCCCTTACCCCACCCGTCTCCTCACCTCCACTGCCGCCGTTTCCTCACAAAGAAGGTCCAAAAAGGAAGTTACATGTAAGCACTTTCATTCTTATTACAGCTGGCGGGGCTGCCCTTCTGCTCTTAGTCAGCGCAATTATCTTATGCTGTTGTATCAAGAAAAAGGACAAGAGGGAAGACAGCATCACAAATGCAAAAACTTTGACAGAGAAAGCAAAGCAAGAATTTGGAAGTGGTGTACAAGAACCTGAGAAGAATAAGCTTGTGTTCTTTGAAGGATGCTCATATAACTTTGATCTAGAGGATTTATTAAGGGCATCAGCGGAAGTACTAGGAAAGGGCAGTTATGGGACAGCATACAAGGCTGTCTTAGAGGAATCCACTACTGTTGTGGTTAAAAGGTTGAGGGAAGTGGCAGTTGGAAAGAAGGAGTTTGAACAGCAGATGGAGATTATCAGTGGGGTTGGGCAACACCCTAACGTTGTTCCCCTTCGTGCGTATTATTACTCCAAGGATGAGAAGCTCATGGTTTTTGACTATTACCCTACTGGTAACTTATCATCACTCCTTCACGGTTAGTCTTCTTCTCATCATTTAATGCTTTATGTTTACCTCGTTGGGTTACCTACCAACAGCTTGATTTCATTGTCATGGCAGGTAACCGCGAAAGTGAGAGAATGCGTCTTGACTGGGACTCAAGACTAAAAATCATTCTCGCTGCAGCAAAAGGTGTAGCTCACCTCCATGCAGTTGGAGGTCTAAAGTTTAGTCATGGAAACATAAAGTCCTCAAACGTTATAATGAAGGAGGAGAGTGATGTGTGCATTTCTGATTATGGCCTAACACCTCTGATGGCTGTGTCTGTACCCCCAACGAGAGGTGCAGGCTACCGTGCACCAGAAGTAATAGAAACAAGGAAACACACTCATAAATCCGATGTTTACAGTTTCGGTGTACTTATACTCGAGATGTTGACTGGGAAGTCTCCAGTGCAGTCGCCAAGTAGGGAGGACATGGTTGATCTCCCGAGGTGGGTTCAGTCAGTGGTGAGGGAGGAATGGACAAGCGAGGTGTTTGATGTTGAGCTAATGAAGTTTCAGAACTTTGAAGAAGAAATGGTGCAGATGCTGCAGATTGCTATGGCTTGTGTGGGTCAAATGCCTGAGGTACGACCAACCATGGATGATGTGGTTAGGATGATTGAAGAGATAAGAGTTTCAGACTCTTCTGAGACCCGGCCATCTTCAGATGACAATAGCAAACCCAAGGACTCTATTGTTCAAGCCACCCCGTGATGTCCCTCGCCATTTTCTTATATGCTTTTGAGTTTGTAAGTTTTTTCTGTTGATTGTTTGGAGATCACCAGCCTAAGTAGTAAGACGCAGTTGGAGGTGTGAGTGAAATTTACATAGCACTGATTGTAGGATCCTTTCTCCGTCTCATGATATATATGAATATGATCCGATTTTATTCCAGTAACTATTAAAAATATATAGATTTGGAGGAGTTCCAAATAGATGTATAGAGAGAAATCAGGGCGAGATAGAGGAGGCTGCCTGAAGGAGGATCTTACAGAGAGCTTCAGGTTGGGAGAAAAATGCAGAGTGATCACTCTCTGAAAGAAGGAAGTGTTGAGCAGGAGGCCACAAGGAAACCATTAAGTCCTGACGACTTGATTGGAACATATGGTCCTTGCCTGTCTTAACGTAGACCCTTTGGATTTTGTCAGTATCTGGTGCTTCCGGGATATCCACTATGCCTGCAAATGCCATGACAGGGGCTGGACGCAGAAGTGTGGTGGCCAGTGTGTAATCCTGATTATACATGAATGGATGAAGATTCTTTTAAAAGGTTGTTGACGCAAAGATCATAATAAAGAGTTCGGTAATAAAAGATAACCTCCCTGGGGCTCTCGTTGTAATACTTGTCCTGGACATACTCAGGTTTCATCATCATGCTTGTTGGGAGATTCTCGGGTCCGTTTCCAAAAGTGAAGTCCCACATCTTCTCAGCTCCAGCCTCTATAATCCCTGAACATATCTTCAGTACTTCTTTGAGAACTGGGGGAATCACGGTACCAGGTTTGACCATGGCTGCTGCTACGTAAACAGCCATGGAAACTTTGGAAGGATATTGACACATGGCAGCCGTCATGCTCCCTCCTCCAACGCTGTGGCTCACCAGAATGACCTTTTGGTCGAGGGGAAGTTGGGAGAGGAAGTCATTGAGAGGCTGGTTGTAGTCATCAAGAGAGGAGACAGTGTTTGGATCAGTTTGGTTGATCCCAGCGCCCTTGAGATCGATGCAGGTGGCCTTATGTCCATTCTCTATCAGTGAATTGGCGAGCTTGTACCAGCACCATCCTCCATGCCCTGCACCGTGCACAAACACAAAATGATGCTCACTCATCTTCTTCTCATACAACTAGTATATCTTCCTACACGTATATTTTGTAGCTATGTAATATCTGTTTATATGGCTGTGATGTGTTTATCAATTTTGTCTTTATCCGTCAGAAGAACGACTGTGAAATGCAGCTTTGTCCAAACTCACAACGTTTATCACGTTTGTCATTATCCTTACCAGTCTCATCTTGAACTCTTGTTGTGTAGTAGAGCAACTTTGGAGTTCCATATACACATATTCGGAACCAAAAGCATAAGTGGACCAAAACAAGACATGTAACATTTTTTTTTCTTATTTTTCGATTTTTTACATCTTACAACTTGTTTTTTGGTTTTTTTTGTTTGAAATATATAATATGCTTTCTGTTTGAATATGGGTATTGTGCTTAATCCATACATTGACTCTTCTCTTCTTCTTTTTTAAGCTATAAGTTTTTTTTTTTTTATAGTTTTCAAAACCTAAATAAAATGGAGTTGAAGTGAAATAAATAAACTAAACTAAAACTACCGAAGGCTTTTGCATGCTTCATATATACTTAGGGGCTGACTAGTGTAACCGCAGCGGTTGCGGCTGCGGTTGCGGGAGTTTGCGGATACGGATAATTGCGGTTTTATGCGTTATTAATAAGAGATTTGAATGACTGGTAAAGCAGTTAAAAATTGTTGCGTTTGTGGGACACTTATGACTACTGGTTAACCACCAAATACAACAGTTGTTAAATATAACAAACAATATTTATATTTTATATAATTATAAAAATACTGAAAATCATATTATTATAATAAATATAAAAATTATATTTATAAAATTATACTATTAATTTTAATAAAAAATATAGAAATATTTTTCTTTAAAGTTTTATAAAATAAAATTAAAATATAATATATATAAATTAGTATTTCTATTATTTCATTTAAAATTTTAATTGAATATTTTTATTTTTTTATTTATATAGTTTTTTGAAAAAATAATAATTTTTTTACCCTCCCGTTACCGCCCGCAACCGCAAACTCTAGCTAGAACCAGCTTTTGAATTTTAGAGGTTTATAGCGGTTTGAAGCGGTTTGTAGCGTTTTGTATGATTGTTACAAAACACCAACAACCGCTACCAACCGCAAAAGTTGCGTTTGCGGGTGGTAGCGGGAAAACCAGTCACGCCCTTAATCACAGAAGTTTGGTGAAGATAAATACGTATAGTTGGTATTTATTGAAGAATATTCACGAACCAGGTTTTTTAAAATATAAATTTAAAATATTTTACCGGTTGATACCAGAACCACTAGAGTGATCTTTCTTTAACAATAACATTATATATATAATATGAAACAAAAAGAACCATAAATATATTATACATATTTTTTAAAACACTAGATAATTATATTATTATAAACTATGAAAAATATTACAGAGATTTTACTATTAATAATTTTATCTATCTTATGAAGAATCACGTCTATGTATTATACATGTTTCAATCTCTCTTATATAATTTCATTATATAACTCTTCCTATATCTAATCCAATAAGATTTGCAAGATTTGAGTTAAAAGAATATCTGCCAGATTATATTCCCTCTTTCCACTGACTAATCAAAAAGACTATCTTAAATCTAGACAATTACATTTATTTAAACGAAAACATAAAAACCATTTTTCGAAAATTTATACAGGGTAATGAGTTGTGCATGTCAGCAGTTGAAAATATATAGTTTTAAAAAAATAAATAATACGTAATGTTTAATGCATTAAATCTGAATATGCAATGAAAAGCTAAGGAAGTGGAGCTCCACAAAACAAATTTTGAGTTGACCTTTTGAAATAAGACACATGCAAGATCAGCACTGAAAACTTAGGGTTATAGACGCTTTAGTAAAAATATTAATAATTATTTTATAAATTTAAAAGATTATTTTTAGGGGCTTTTTCAAAAACAATCTAAAAATTCAAGTCAAATGCAAAATCAACATTTTTTTTAGTTACTATTCATCATTGAATTTTCCATAATACCCATAAGTTTTTGAATTATTTACAAATTTACCATTATTATTTATTTATTTATTAATTTCGAAAAATACAAAAAACCAAATACACCCTAAACATTTCTTCTTAATTACAACTATGCCATCATCATCAATATTTTCAACCACCATTTTTGATCTCTTAAAGTTTTAGAATTGAATTTTCAACCACTTTTTTCTCATTCTAAACAAGCAAATCTTCATTTCCTCTCATTTTCTCTACATTTCCATCTAAAAATCTCTCTTTTCATAATCATAAACTTCACAATTTCGTGTTTTTTCACTTGTGAATCGTCAAAAATGTTTCATTTTGGTCAATATTGGAGTTTGGACGGTTGGAAAAGCTGGAAACGAGCTTCACACTGCAAAAAGGTAACTATTTTCATGGTTTAAGTCGTTTCTCAGATCTGTGTCGCGATACTGTTTTATATGTCTACGCCCTTATGTAGACATACAATGCAGTCTATTTGTCAACGCACATGTCAGTTTTGCAATTGACTAAACGGATTTTTTTTTGTAACGTAGCCTTCCCCGACAGTCTACATCTTAACCTTTGACAACAAAAACAAAAAAGTACGTAGACCTACAAAGACGACTACGCAAAAGAGGTTAGTTCTGCATTTGAATGAACTTTTGACTTTTCATAAGTAGACTTCAACATAAGTCTACGAAGCGTAGACTTCAACATAAGTCTACGAAGAGGTCAGTTTTGCATTTGACCAAAATTTTGACTGCGTTGAAAAGGTTAGTTTTGTGTTTGACTAAAACTTTTTAAAAATATATTTTTTTTACTATGTAGACTTCATATGCAGTCTTCTCTTCCCGAAAAAAAAAATGTAGACTACCCGTGAAGTCTATTTTTTTATTTTGGTCAAATGCAAAACCGACTCGTCGGATTTGAGAGTAGACTTCTTTCAAAGTCTACAAATCTGTAGACGTTCATTTCAGTCTACCCCCTAAAAAGTCAAACATAGTCAATTGCAAAACTAACCTCATTCAAAAAAATTAAAACATGTAGACTGTATATTTAGTCTACCTCTGAAAGTCAAATCCTGGAAAATTCTGGTCAATAGCGAAAACTAACCTTTTTGAAGTTGTAGACTGAAAACGAAGTCTGCTTAAATAAAATCACAACTTTTTTTCAACTATAAAAAGTAACCCGTAAAATGGTCAATTGCAAAAACTAACCCAAAAAGTAGACCTATCTGACCGTCTACGGATGTAAACTGAAAAGAAAGTCTACAGCGTTGTAGACTGAACATGGAGTCTATTTCGAAATTTACATTAAAAGTTAATTTGTGTACTATGCATTAAATGATTTCACAATTTTTTCGTTTGAAAGTGTGTAATAGTTAATCCTAATGGGTTTGAGTGATTTTGGATAGAAAAACTGTTGTAATTATGAAAGTATAATACTTTTGCTTTTGCTATATTGCTAGGAAACAATTGTAGACATATTA
Organism: Moricandia moricandioides; assembly: GCA_905132885.1. Lineage (NCBI taxonomy): Eukaryota > Viridiplantae > Streptophyta > Magnoliopsida > Brassicales > Brassicaceae > Moricandia > Moricandia moricandioides. The sequence continues at coordinate 22,136 of CAJHQQ010003359.1, forward strand.
GTAAGTCTACATTAATTGTCACAGTGCAAACAACTAGGTCACATCCAAACTATCTAAGTTAAACCAGTGTTGTCTTACTGCTTTGGATGTTATCTTATGTATTATCTCTTATGTGTTGAATTGATCAATTGTATTATTGCTTTGGATGATGTCTTATTGCTTTGGATGTTGTCTTATGTCTTATCTATTTAACTTATCAGCTGTATTGTCGCTTTGGATGTTGTCTTATTTGATGAACTTTTGTTGAAATCGTAGGTCTTAATTTTTCTATTACTTTGAGTTCTAATGTTACTTTCTGTCGTGCAGACCAACATGTTAGTCTTCTTGAACAAAAAATAGACTTCTTTTTAAGTCTCTTATAAAGAAAAACTAATATGTAAATCTCTGGATTGTATTGGAATTGTAATTTTGGTCGAAAATGAATTAAAATCTCTGAAAGAATAGTACTATATTGATACAAATGATGATATTTTGATATATAGTCGAGTACCAGACTTCTATAAAAGTCTTCTGTAAAAGAAGACTAATACTTCAGTCTGCTGCAAGCAAATTACATAAGTTTGTTACAACCATATGTCTGGTACAAAAGCATGATACAACTGTCTGTTACTCACAGTTCTTGAGCTCTTCCCTAGAGTATACAACCTCGATAGGAAATCAGGTTTATCCATTTTGTAACATACACCAAGAAGACACAAACAAAGAATTATATGAGTGCATTCTACACGAGAAGTCTACAATTTAAAATAAAGCCTACACGAGAAGCCTATAAATTCAAACATCAGTGTACTACAAATTCAAAACATCAGTTTACATGAAAAGTCTACAAATTCAAAATATTAGTTTACAAAATTCAAAATATCAGTCTACAAATTCAAAATATCAGTCTACAAATTCAAAATATCAGTCTACAAATTCAAAATTTCAGTCTACAATTTCGAAACTTCATACTACACTTCAAAATGAAGGAGACTCACCGGAAGCAGAGAAATGGATTAGAGAGGATGCAATGCTCGTTAGAGAAATGGATCTAAGACTGACCGACTCAGATCTGAATCAAAAGAAACTAAAAGGTTAGTAAACAAAGATGAGCTTGTTAGGTTATTAGTTAAACAAGAGATAGAGATGACACAGAGACGTACGTTGGAAAGATGAAGCACAGTCCCTTGCTGGTTAAGACAGAGAGATGAAGTAGAAGCCATGATACTGACCGGAAACAAAGATTTGGACGAGAATCATTGTTCCTTAGAAGTCACCGGCTCAGATCTGAAAAGAGAAAAAGGTAAAGGTGGTCACTTTTTATCAACAGAGAGGTAAAAAGAGACATTTAACTTACCAGAGCAATGGAGGAGACAGAGACGAAGCGGATGGGAAACTGCGTGGATCGAGTTCGCCGGAAATCTCGCCGGAAATCGCCTAGAGAGAGATACGGCGAAGATTAGTTTTTTTTTACCTGAAAAGCTTGAGAAATCGTATTTATATACTAGGTTAAATTGTGTGTAGACTGAAAAAAAGGTCTACATATATGAAGACTTTATAATATGTCTACGAACCCCTTAACCACAAATCTCAAACCGTAAATGTTTTATTTGATCATCAAATTATATTGGTTAAATTCGGTAAAGTTAAATTGTGTGTAGACTGAAAAAAAGGTCTACATGTATGTAGACTTTATAATATGTCTACGAACCCCTTAACCACAAATCTCAAACCGTAAATGTTTTATTTGATCATCAAATTATATTGGTTAAATCCGGTTAGGTTAAATTGTGTGTAGACTGAAAAAAAGTCTACATATATGTAGACTTTATAATATGTCTACGAACCCCTTAACCACAAATCTCAAACCGTAAATGTTTTATTTGATCATCAAATTATGTTGGTTAAATCCGGTTAGGTTAAATTGTGTGTAGACTGAAAAAAAAGTCTACATATATGTAGACTTTATAATATATCTACGAACCCCTTAACCAAAAATCTCAAACCCTAAATGTTCTTTAAAAGTGTTTAATTATATAAAATTTTAATTTTTTTACTTCATATTATCCATTATATTAATGATTAGTTAAAAATATTACAACAATTATTTTTATACATTTTTAAAATTAAATTATTAGATAAAATTATGATGTAGACTATATAACAAGTGTACCGAGTGAATAGACTTTGTACGAGGTCTACATTTATGTAGACTTCTTTCTGTTACATGTAGACTAACAAAGGATAGAAACGTAAAATACACTTCTGTTTTTTGTTTGGTCATAAGGGTTAAATATTACTTTTATCACCCTTGTAGGTTGGTTTTGCATTTGATTGAAATTGGGGTACACTTTTAGGTTTAGATTGAAATTTTAGGTTGTTTTTAGCAATTCCCCCTTATTTTTATGTATATTTTCAAAAGTTTCGAAATTCATAGGCCCTATACCGAAGACTCTATACACAAATAACATGATTACTCCCGTAAACAGTGAAAAAGTCTTCCCATTAAAATACATTTCTTAAAAAAAGACGTGATTTTAAGACTAAAACGGATTAGAAAAAGGCATTTTAAAGTATTGAAGGTCTACATAAATTGATATTTTGACTGGGTGATGATCCATCCTTCAAGTATGCGTGAATAGCAGCAACATAATAATAAAACTATTAAACGTGAGGAAATAGTCTGGGTGGGATGACCATTATTACTTTAATGAATAGTCGGTTGGATTAGTGGGAGAGAGGCCTTATGGCTATAAGTAAACCTCCTCTTCTATCACCACATGGACACTGTGGATTAGTCCCAAATTACATAGAGACAACCAATCACTTGGCCACGTTACTAGTTAAACCTGTCCTCAATATCTTTGTAAGTGTATACATTCTTTTGACTTTAAAACCTCCTTGCACTGCATCATCTTCCTCTGCAAGCCTCTGCATCTTCTTCTTAGTATCAGGTTCTTTTTTTTTGTTCTTTTTGTGTATACGTATTTGCATATTGTAATGATTCTTTCTCAACAGTTACACTCTCCTTTTTGTATCATTTGTCATCTTTTCCCATTGTCTCATGACTGTTTCTTGTGTGTTTCCAGCTTTGCTTAGGGTCCCCATCGATTTTGCAGCCATGGATTATGATCTGGTAACATCCTAAATAAGTTTTATTTCATACAAATGATCAAACATAGATTTTCATTCTTGATTCTTGGATTTTTCAGATTCGTTCCAAGAAGAGTATCAAAAACACCAAGTGGCTCGAGCATAATGTCGATGGTGAGTAGTCAGTCCATTACATTGGTGACATTTTCCTGTTTAGTCCTGGACACATTTATTCTCGACCGAAGAACCGAACCAAACTAAAAAATGAGAGTTGGTTCGGGTTTGGATCCTATCAATTATACTAGTGGATCCTATATCTCTAGAACTAAAAAATCAGAATCAAACCGACACCAAACCATGAACCAAATAGATACCCGAATTTCTATAAATAGTTTATATATTTATTAATATTAACTATATTTAATTTTAACATATTATCTATAAGTCAAAATACCCAAAATATTGAACTACTAGAACACTTTTTTATCTAAAATATTTACAATTATCTGAATTATCTGAACTTTTGTCCGAAAATCCAAAAAAATTGATATTTAATCCGAAAATTGATTTTTTGACTTTTAACCAAAAAAATCGAAACCGAACTGAAACTGAATGGGATCCGAAATTATCTTGGATATAAATCGGCTTCTAACTTTGTTACCCGAACCGAACCGAAAACAGAGATAACTGAACTGAAACCGAACTTTCTAAAAACCCAAACCGATCCTAAACTTCTAGAACCGAACCGGACCGAGAACTGAATGCCCAGTCCTAGTCCTGTTATGTATCATGTGCTCATTTTTCATAAAAAGAAAACATAAGTTCGCCAACTTTGTTTCTTGTAAAAGGATATAAATGTTATTGTGTGTGTGTGTGGTGATCAGAGATGGACAGGAGCGTGAAACGTATGGTGAAGTTGATAGAAGAGGATGCAGATTCGCTTGCCAAGAAGGTGGAGATGTATTACCAGAAGAGACCTGAGCTTATTAGCCTTGTTGATGAGTTTCACCGCATGTACCGTTCACTAGCCGAGCGTTATGAAAACAGCACAGGAGAGTTGAGAAAAAGCTCTACTCTAGACGTTCAGTCACATAACTCTGACATCTCCTCCTCTGACCTCACTACTGAGCTTAGTAGGTTAGGCCGTCCTCCTTCCCGTCGTGCTCCAGGTTTTGACTACTTCCTTGGCAATGGAGGGCCTCCCTCTGATCATTATCACATAGATGGAGATGATTTTGCTTCTGTTACCGACTCCGAACAGGAATGGGATGATTCTTCTTCCTTGAGTAGTTACCCCGTCTATGTGAGCACTGGCAACGATTTTCATTCCCTGACCAAGAGGGTAGCTGATCTTGAGATTGAGCTACGTGAAGCCAAAGAGAGAGTCAGGATGCAACTTGAAGGAAACATTGAGAGCTTGTCCTTGACAAGGGTGAGAAGTGAGAGTAAGTTTGTTGACTATCCAGCGAAACTTGCTGCTTGTGAGCAAGAACTGAGAGATGCAAACGAGAAGATACAGGACTCAGAAGACCAAATCTTTATGTTGAAGAGTCAGCTTGCTAGATATTTACCATCTGAGTTGGATGACGAGCAGGGTGAACGAGTAGATTCCACCACACAGGACATGGACGTTGAGACTTTGTCTGAAGAGCTGAGAATTGCAAGCCTGAGGCTTCGGGAGGCAGAGAAAGAAAACGGTATCATGAGAAGAGAAGTTGAGAGAAGCAAGAGTGATGAAGCAAAGCTCAAGAACCTCCAGAACCTTCTTGAGTCGGCGCAGAAAGAAACTGCAGCATGGAAAAGCAAGTCTAGTGCTGATAGAAGAGAGGTGGTGAAGCTGCATGACAGAGTCTCCATGTTGAAACATAGTTTAGCAGGAAGAGATCATGAGATCAGGGATCTGAAGACAGCTCTATCTGACGCAGAAGAGAAGATATTCCCAGAGAAGGCACAGTACAAAGCTGAGATATCCAACCTGTTGGAGGAGAAAACACACCGCGATGAGCAGTTCAAGGAGCTGGAAGCCCAAGTGCGTAATCTTGAAGAAGAGATAAGAATGGTGACTACTGAGAAGATGGAAGAGGAGGAAAGGCTGAAGGGAGAAATTGAGAGGGTGACCAATGAGAAAATGGAAGAGGAGGAAAGGCTGCATGGAGAAATTGAGGTTCTGACAGTGCAAAAGGCAGAGAAAGAGAGGTGCATAGAGACAGTAAACCAAAAGATGAGTAAGCTAGAATCAGAGATGATTCTGCTTGAATATGAAATGAAAGCAAAAGACAATAGGACAGTGGAGATGGAGGAGGAGGCGGAGAAGCTGAGGAGTGAGCTAGAAGAGGTACAAGAAGAGAAGAGGGAAGTGATAAGACAACTTTGTTTTTCACTGGACTACAGTAAAGACGAGTGCAAGAGGCTACACTCAGTGACATTTCAGGGCATTCACCAATAAGACCCTCCTCCATTTTCGGTTCTTGATTCTGATGTACAGCACATATACTATTTGTAACTTTGTTTGTGTTACTCTTTCACATATAGAAAGAGCTGTTTTGGGTTTGTTTGTTTGTTTGATAAAAAGGAAAAAAAAAAAAGACAAAAGATTTAGGAACAGTTTGTGTTCTGGAACTGAAATAAAGCAAAAGGACATGAGATCAGGTGTTTACAAACACTACTGTATATGACTTTTGGTGCATTATATAAAATAAGAAGAGTTTCTTTCATTTATTTCCAACAATCAACATGAGTAATGTGGTTGTGCTCTGTACAGCTAATGACCCAGAAGAGAATGCTTACTTGAGATGCTCACCACCCTCAAAAAATCAAATTTCACCAGGAAGCATAGTATCTACTGGACCAAGATCACAGAAGGCGATGCCCTGAAATATACATCCATGAAGCCACTAAGTTAAGCTTTTATCAAAATGGTTTTATTTGAATGAACAAGACAGATACTTACATCTCCAGTGAGGTGTGCAACACATTTCTTCTCAGCCAACAGTTCCGCTTACATTGTCATGTCTCAGTTTAGCTTCTAGCATTTAGAGACAAAATCCTCAAAAGACTGATATCTAAGAAGGCTATACCTTGGAGATTCGGCTGCGAAGGTAGTCATCAAATTCTACATCCTTGACAAGCTCATAATCTCCATTCTAGAGAAAAGCATTTTAAGCAATAAGGATAGAACATACCTTTGATAGGCAAGGCATGCTGAATACGAGGTCATCTGCAATACCATAAGGATTACCATTTGTGTACACCTAAAGTTTACATTAACACAACTATATCAAAAGTCTAAACCAATATATCCTGCTGTTATCGTGTAAAAGAAGATGTACCCCAGTAAAAAACCAATCACCCTCAGGAGTAGGAGTCACAAGAGACTTGATAGCATCAACAATGGAAACAGCAGTAGAAGCAACAGAAGATCGACCCCAGTTCTGAATTAGTAAGCCAACTCTCTGTAAAACAAACGCAAAAGAAACTTACTCAGACACTAGTATTATCTCCCATTGCAGAAATCATCACAATATCAGAGGAAACGACATGTTACCTTTTTGCACACTCTCAGTGAATCCCTCTTCTAACCACTTGTGATCTGTAATAACCTCCTTCACCGGCCGGCCATTAATTCTTGCATTTAAGAAGTCTGGCACCTGATTCATCTCTAAAAGATGAGAGAAACATCCCAAGATATAGAGAAACAACAAATGACACTAGAGTAAGTTAAGACACAAATCTGAGTTGTGGAGTGATTTCCCCATATGGTCATGTTGGACACTTTGTCGTAGGAGTTACATTGCAACACCTTCGAGAGCTTGGATTGATCTCTCTGATCCAAGAAGTTTCAAACCAATGGGTTGATCTGGTCCAAACACTGCACCTGAAGCAAGCTACACAAGATAAGACCAAATGATTGGTAAGTAAACACAATCTTATGGAATATTAATTAAAAAAGAAGGAACAAATCAACGTACAGACTGATCATCTTCTTCCATGACTTCGTCTCCTCTTCCTGCAAACACACACATCTGGTAACTCAAAATCAAATAATACTATTATATCCATGTGAAGTAGATGATTATCTCCACTCTCAAGACAATGTACGGATAGAGAGTAAGATCAAAACTTTACGGTCATAGGTGAGACAGAACAACTCCATAACACTCTTTCTTCGTCTTCACCGATCCATTGTCTTGAACACGCAACAAGTGCTTGGTTACTTTGATCATAGATTCAACATAAGCATCTGATAAAGGTTGAAACTTTAATAATTAGGAGCGTATATAGACTTACTTCTGAGAAACAGAGCAAGTGATTTTTGTAGTTGGAAGCTGTGTGGAGCGGTGGGAGAAGAAGATGGCGAAACTCGTTTGAAAGATGCAACTTTGAGGAGAGGCGAAGAGGAGACGAAGAGTGGAGAAAATACGACGTCGTGTTGGGGGTTGAAAGCTCGGACATGGCCACTATCGCACAGACACAAACTGTGAAACTGAGAGAACTCAGAAACTGAAAAAAAAAAAAAGAAGAAGAGAAAAAAAAAAAAAAAAACAAAAAAGAAGAAGAAGACAGAAAGCGCGCCAAGCCAGAGAAAGAGGATTGGGGGAACATAAGAGCAGGATTAACCGCGGTCTCTTAAGGTGTGGTTCTTAACTTTTCTAAGAGACGTATCTTAGCTTTTAACTAAAAAAAGCTAAGAACCATCTCTTAGAACCATAAGAGTCGTCTCTTAACTGGAAAAATGCAAAAAAAAAAAAATAATAATTAAAAAGACAAATTTTACGTTAAGAACCCCACCTTAAGAGATCCGGGTTAATCATGGCCTAAGGCTATCTTTAACCCTAGCACCCCGGTGATTATTTTTTGTTTTTTTTTCTTTTTTTTTTCTTGTTTTAAAAAGAAAAAAAAAATTAAAAACAGATCAATCACGGGACGCCACGTGTCATTAGGACCCGTGAACAGTGCAAGAACCAACAGAAAATGGATGCTTATTTAAGCACTTTTAGAACTGGTGCTTGCACTGTTTGCGGGGCCCACAGTGGACCCCGCAAACAGTGCAAGCACCCTTGCTAAGCACCCTAAGGCCACCATTAATCATAGCACCCCAAACAAAATGGATGTTTATTTAAGTAATTTAGGAGTTGATTTTTAGGGGTGCTTGTATGCCTCACCCCTTAAGCACCCCTTAAACACCTAGGTTAATGGTGCTCTAACGCTCAGATCATGACACACGTGTAAATTATTGATTCCAGGCCAACTTATAAGGCCCATTACAGAGCGCGACAAGCCGGAAAGTGGATTGGGTAATAGTAAGGCTTAGATCACGGCACGTGTCAAGGTTTTGCCATCCACACCAAATACTTTTTTGACTTCAGGCCCATTAAAGAATATCCGAAACCGCTAATCGGAGCCATTCTTCTTCTCCGGCGAAATTGCAAAACTGCATCGGCGGAAAGCTAACAAAAGGTAGAACTTGTGATCGCATAAGCATCAAAATGGAGGTTATCGAAAAATTGGTTGCTGAATTTTTCATCCATCGTCAAGGCAACCCTAGGGTTTCCCTTACTAACCTGCTCTCGGCGCTGAAATTTGGAGATTCCCCAGACTGCGTGAAGCTCAAAATATCGTCCGTGTTGCGGGACATCTCCGATTCATTGATCCGTGGCACGTTCGACGAGGGGACGCTTGACCTCCTCGAGATTCTCGAGAAGCTTTTGCTGCTGCAGCAACGTTCGCCACTCACGGAGTCTCACAAGTCTGCTTATTGCTGGACGGCTGCTGAGTGCACGCTTAGATTCATGTGGCCATTGTGTGTTTCGGATGGTTTGTTCGCCGACGCCGTTGAGAGGATATGGACGAAACGGATTGAGGTTTTGAAGGAGAGTGGGAGCGGTTTGGTGAGTCATGAGTTGTTGAAGTGGGAGACTGATATGAAGATGGCGCTTGAGGATGCTGAGGTTTATCAGCGGATTCGTGAGAGTAGCATTAGGTACACTGCCGTCTCTTTTCTCACTCAGCTTGTGAAAGAGCAGTGGGCATTACTTGGGAGCTCCGCTCTTGAATCAGTAGCTCAAAGGAGGTTTCTTAAGCGGAAGGCTGAGAGCAACGTTGAGGGAGATAGTGTTCGCAACGGAGGGGATCCAAGTGCTGTTGATGGAAGCACGAGGCGTGTGGAGAGTGATACTGTTGAACAGGCCAATGAGGGGCGTGGAAGTGGTGAAGGAGAGAACGGAGATGTGAGTAATATGGATGTTGAAGGAGTGGTGAATGAACAACATGGAGCGGACGAGGAGCGGACAATGGGTGCACAAGAACAGGAACATGAGTCAAGTCTTGAAAAGGGGGACAGAAGGGTTGCTCGTGAGCTGAAGGAGTGTTTGTTAGAGATTCAAAGACAAATCGATCCTTCCACAAGGCATGTGCAAGAACCTAACAATGCAATCGACCACTCCGTAGATTTCAATCCTCAGCCTGCTCGGTTTGATAGGACTGGAACAAGCAGTCAAGACCATAATGAAACACGGGTGGGTGTTAGTGAGTTTTCCTTAAAGATGCTTTCTTGATGTCTTGTTCTTTGGTTAATGAAGTTGTGGTTTTATTGTGAAGCAGCAGGATAATGTAAGTGAGAAAGGTTCGGGTGGTCAGGGCACATGGTCTGGCAGAGTTCGGCCTCATCTACTAACCCCCGTACCTCTGAATGTATACCCGTTGAAGAAGGCAGATTCTTCTGTTAGAAGGCACAAGAAATTCTGGACGCCTGAAGAAGTGGAAGCTCTGAGGGAAGGAGTAAAAGAGTAGGCAACACGCTTTGCCAAGTCCCCTACTCGATCATTAAATATTCAATGCTGATACATCTAGGACCTCATCAAGTTTCAAAAGCCTGAACTTGGCTCACTACATGTTTATAACATTGTCATTTTGTTGTTGTTGTTATGCAGATATGGTAAATCATGGAAAGATATAAAGAATGCAAACCCTGCAGTATTCGCAGAGAGGACTGAGGTGAGCACTTCCTTTTGTTTACGTTCATTCTCATCATTTTCCTGAATTAAGTTATATTCGAAGAGTGAGTGATATCAAGGTTGTAACTTGGTAGGTGGATTTGAAGGACAAATGGAGGAACTTAGTTCGGTAGAAGTAACATCTTTTGAAGGATAAATAGGTTTTACTTGCTGTGGGGTTTTGTCTGCGAGACATATTAACTGTGGAGAAAGGGTCATTCACATTTTGTATGGTGAATGGTAATGATGAAAGAGTAGACTGTAATGAGACAATTCTGGCTGCAACCTTTGTTGTAGTCAGTGTCAAACTTATACGGCTGTTCTTGTTGGCGATATATACTATCCTTATCTTCGTTTTCCTACCAATTTTTTTCTCTGTCTCTCCTTTTCCACGTGTTAAGTAACATTTAAACCCAACAAAATAGTAGTCAAATATGCATTTAGATCTATGGTTGCCTGTTAACATTCGGACCCTCCTTAGACACAAAGCTAAGTAAGATGATGAAAGTATATATTGGTTACTGCATATTTGTTATGTCTTACCAGTTTATTGCAGAACCCTGAACTCCTTGAGGGCTGAAGGAATAGCCGCCAACAAAAGATACGTGTTCAACGGTGATGCCTCTATTACTCTATTTTCGTCATGTTATCCACTTATGTTCTGACTTTTTCCCTCGTTTTTGTCGTTTTATTTTTGCGTATTTCAATATTTTAAATTTCTTGTGTCCACCAAACTAATTATTGGTTCGATTGAAGCGTGCAGTTTCCTCAAGCAACGAAACTCTTGCCTCCCCAGTATAGTATTTCCAATAAACAACACTTTATTAACTATTATCCTCCTTGCTATTGTGTCTGTGGTTCACAAAACAATCCAGGGAATATTCTTTTCTTTTTCCTTTTAGCCTTGTTTAGCCATGTGTTATTCAAAATGGTGCACGTTTGATGGTTTCAAATATTTTCAATGCTGTGGCTTGAGTATATAATATTTAATTGGCAACTAAGATTTTTCAAAGTTTTGGGGTTTCAGAAAAATATTATTTTACAAGGGTCAACGAAATGAAAATAAATGATTTTCTGTAATTAGTACATGTGATGCAAGTAAGGTTGTGGCTCTTTTTCATTATATTACCAATGGGTGATTGAGAGGCCAAATACTGTTTCAACATATTATCTGCTGAGGCTTCTTTGATGAAGTAGAATAAGAAGTAATTGGACGACTTTTGGCCACCAGAGATATCTCTTCGTCTCAAACATTTCTGGGAGCATCAATCTGAGTTTTCTTCAACCATGAACATGAATCAAGTTTCTGAGTATGTTGAAACCGATCCTACTGGTCGCTATGGACGTGTAAGTAGGGAGACAGACTCTATGCTGGAACAGTTTACAAATCGGACCTTTTTTGTAACATTTGTTTTTATGCTGAAACAGTTTGAAGAAGTTCTTGGAAGGGGAGCAATGAAGACGGTGTACAAAGCAATAGACGAGAAGCTTGGAATAGAAGTAGCGTGGAGCCAGGTGAAGCTAAAGGAGGTTCTCCGTTCCTCTGTTGATCTACAGAGGCTCTACTCTGAGGTTCATCTTCTCAGCACTCTCAACCACAAATCCATCATTCGTTTTTACACTTCCTGGATCGATGTTGATTCCCATACTCTCAACTTCATCACCGAACTGTTCACGTCTGGGACCCTCCGACAGTAATTCTCTTTTACCTTTTCTTCTGAAAATGTTACTCAGTTTTTACTTTGTATGACGCTTTCCCGTTCTTGTGCAGATACAAAAATAAGTACATGCGGATAGATATCCGAGCAATCAAGTCTTGGGCTCGGCAGATCTTGGAAGGGCTTGTTTATCTCCACGAGCATGACCCTCCTGTTATCCATAGAGACCTCAAGTGTGATAATATCTTTGTTAATGGCCATCTTGGACAAGTCAAAATTGGCGATCTTGGTCTTGCAAGAATGCTGCGAAACTGTTGCTCTGCTCATAGTGTCCTTGGTATGTTGCAAAAATCGTTTGTTCTCACTTCTCGTTATAATCATATGCGTAAACTTAGTTAGTGCTTCTTTTGCGTAGGCACTCCCGAGTTCATGGCTCCAGAACTATATGAGGAGAACTATAATGAGCTCATTGACGTTTACTCCTTTGGTATGTGTTTCTTGGAGATGATCACCTCTGAGTTCCCGTATAGTGAGTGCAACAGTCCGGTGCACATTTACAGGAAAGTTGTTTCGGTATGTCTTTTGATCTGTGAGCATATGGATGAAGGCTATCATTTGAACCAGGCTTGAGCCTTGTAATGTTTTCTTTCCAGGGAAAGCTACCAGGTGCCTTTTATAGAGTTGGAGACATTGAGGCACAGAAGTTTATCAGGAAATGCCTCTTGCCTGCCTCACAGAGAGTGTCAGCAAGAGAACTATTGCAAGATCCATTTCTCTCATCTGACGAGTCCTGGATGGTGTACGCGAGAGGGGCTGGGAATCTGAAGCCCTTCTTGAATGAGAATGAAATGGACAGACTGAAGTTGGACGATGATGAGTTAGGAAGGACCCAGATGACCATCACTGGGAGGCTGAGCGCTGAAGATAACACAATCTTGCTGGAAGTACTAATCGCAGATGAAAATGGTAAAAGGGACCTAGTTGATTAAGCTGATCATTTTGTCATCGGTCGGTCACATAATTGTTTTATCTTTAGTTCCAGGTACGGCCAAGAAAGTGTCTTTCCCCTTTGGCATGATGAATGATACTTCCATTGATGTTGCAGTGGAGTTGGTAAAAGAACTTGAGATCACAGATTGGGATCCAGTCGAGATTGCGGAAATGATTGATGGAGAGATCTCTTCTTTGGTGCATGGTTCGAGGTACGAGGAAGGTGATGAAACCCCTCATGATTATCATTCTTCATCCTCGCATTCATCATTCTCTCAAGCTTCACTCTCTAAGTACATGGCACGAGGCCCTCAAGATTGGCTACAAGGTATGGAAAGTAACACCAGATTCTACATGTGTAGTGTTGTGATTCAGATGTTTATACAAAAGTTTTTTTGATAGCAAATAAATAACTGCAGATGATCTTCACGATGAGACGCATTCTCAGAGTTCTTCCAATTCAGGGTCTTACTCCAACCTCAACTACATATCTGTTGATGAGCACAGCTCCCAACCTCCTGCTATGACCAGAACTCACAACATGACGAGGTTTTGCCCCGAAGAAAGCTATCATCTACATTCAGGGCAAGCCAACATGTATGCAGCTTCCAGTTCAAGTAACTTGAGACTGGCTTCAGACAACCACACACTTCCAAGGCAACGCTCGCTTGTAGACGTGCAGGGCCAGTTACTGCAGCGGTCGCTGGTGGAAGAGGCTAGAAAAAGAAGGTTGATCAGAACTGTTGGAGACGTGGAAACAGTTGGGTTTCAGTCACCTTATGCAGTTTCCCGTAAGCCACAGAGCTCAAGGCGCTAGCTGAAAATACTGTAAATTCTTATTCATGTAATACATATAGTTAGTGTAGTGTGAAAAACAAACGCGCAGCTGCAAAAAATGTAAAAGTTTACATGTGTGTTTAATAAAGTTGTAAGCCCTTGGTTTACAGAGAGAGGGAGTTCTCAGGTGAGGTGAGTCAAATGATAATGTGATGATACTCACTCGAGTTCAGCGAAAGATAACAGGCGAGAAGATCTTCCAGGTCTTTCTGTTCCTTCATCTTATTCTCAACCTGGGTATTCGGGTCGGGTCCGGATCCTTCGGGTCTTAGATTATTAGATCCAACAGGGTATTATAATTTGTCGGTTCAAGTTCGGTTCGGATCATGTCGGATCCGGGTCGGTTCGGGTCTTAGATGTGATTCAATAGGATAATTAAAATTTTTTCGGTTCAGATTCGGGTCGGGTTCGGTTTGGATCCTACCGGATCCGACCCGAAAAATACCCAAAAACACACACAAAAATCTGAAAATAGTTTGAATGCCTGAAATATCTAAAATTTTACTTAAAATTTGACCCAAAGACATGAAAATATCCAAAATTTATTTGATTAATTGAATTATATTTTTTAAAAATCTATAATTTTACATAAACCCAAAAATATACCAAAAAAACAAACCTAAAACCTTAAAAATATCCTTAATACCAAATATATACTAAAATACCCATATATATTTAATATATACTAGAAGTTTCGGGTATTTCGGATATCCTATCAGGTTTCGGGTTCGGGTCGGGTCCAAGACTCACGGATCTTCCACAACAAGATCCAATAGAGTAAAATGACATTATACGTACCTGATCTGAACCGTTTTTTTCGGGTCGATTCCGGTTCAAGTTTTCGGGTCCGGAGAAACTGTCCGGCCCTTCAACAATCATCTCAACTATGGATTCTCTGAAATCTTTCTCTGGATCCACCGAAGTCAACACTATAGCAAAATTATCTGCAATTCCCTTCTTCTTTGATTCATGGGACGTTCTTTTCGCGATCTTCGATGAATTTGACAGAATCCTTATCCCTGAAGAATCAGCTTTCGGTTTCTTCAGTTTCTGCTTGTCCTCATATCAGAAGTTGTTTCCTTCACAGACTCAACCAGGACAGGACTCTGAGTGGTGTTCTAGTGAAGATAGCGATGAGATTTTCGGATTAATAAGGAGCGAGCCTAGGGTGGTTTGATCGGGTGTAAATATTTGTGGACCAAACAATTATTCAAGTTCTAAGAAGTTCTAGTCCAGAATTCAGAATACACAAACTAGATCAATCCACTCTCGTGGTGTTTTACTTTTTATTAATCATCTCAACACCTAAACTTTCGTTTGGACTAAGACTCGATGTTAAACATTAATGATCAAGTCTGATTAATTCACACAACACCCTAATATCTACTTTCGTTGATTAGGAATTCAATGCTCATTCATGTTATGTCTAGCAACCTATAACACTTTTGATGAATAGATTTAACCTAGATTTATACACTAAGTGATCAGTTTAGAATAAATTAAGCGCAACAATGGATGAAGATTATTGAATAGTATCCTTATTTATGTTTAGCTCACGGATCTAACATCCTAGACTAAGCAAGCCAACTACTCAGCCATGAAACCAGAGAACAGAGATAAAACTGAATGAAACATAAAATCGTATTGATGCCTACTCCAGACCTAAATTAATTCAAAATGGACTAGAAAGACTCGATAAGAAATATATGTAAAATGTGTCAAAAACACCATATATCAAGAGGTAAAATCCATCATTGCTGCTCTTAAATCTATGTTTACTTCACTTAGTCAAGTGTCCTTGCAGGTGAAAACTGTATTGCAGATCGAATACAAGGTATCAGATAGTGTTAGCCAAGACATATTTGGTTTTCCAATTGATGTGGCTCGTCGGGCAATGCAAATTGAAGAGGTCTTAGTCACACTATGCTCTAAACGAATATAATGAAGGGATAAAAAATCATAGTTATTCATTCTCGGCTTATACCAACATTTGTTGTTTTTTTTTATTTGTGTTTGAGCAAGTTTGTGTTAGCTTCTCTAGATGAAACCTAAGGAGGAAGTAGTTTAATGTTTAATGATTACAGATCAGGAGCTGGCATAGGATGCTTAAGAACTGCACTTGCTAAAATTGCAAAGTTTCTCAAAAACTACAATGGTTCTTCCTCCTGTTGTTGTTCTGTCTCTTGCTGTGAAGCATGCACTAACTCGTCATCTTTGTCACTCTGCCAAACCCAAACAATGTCTGTAAGAGCAGGCCTAAGATCTTCTTTCACTAATGTCTGATACTCCAGAGTATCTCCATTACATTTCTTTACTTCCACCATATGAAACGTTGGGGTCACTTGAAATATCTCAGCATCCATTGACAGGACTCCTTTTCTTCCCTCCTTTAAACGTTCAAGCTTGAACAAACCTGCTTCTCTCTTTCTTATGCTTAGTTTCAGTCTTTGTGCCACTTCCTCCAGCTTAGATATGATGACTGAAGCAGGCTTCTGTGATGTGAATCTAGATTCTCTCTTGTTATACACGTCTCCAAAGAGTCCGGCAAGATCAAATCCAGTAGACAATGCAATTACATCAAACGCGTTTATACTTGTAGTCTGGTCTGTGTTGCTCCTGTCTCCATTCTCACTTGTACCTGCATCACTAGCTTCCACTGAACTCATCTCTTTAACTCGTTTCTCCATCTTTTTCTGTTTCATGTGTAACCCTTTTCTGAACCAAGAACTCTCCCTGATCTTTGCTATAGTGATTCTTGTTTCAGGGTTAGGGTCAAGCATCTTACACAAGAGTCTCCTTACTTCTGGTGCAAACCAGCTTGGTGTCTTAAACTCTCCTCTTCCTATCTTCCTGTACATCTCCATCAGGTTAGAGTCATGGAAAGGGAGATAGCCAGCCAACAGAACAAACAAAACCACCCCACAAGACCAAATATCTGCTTTGGTGCCATCATAGCCTTTTCTATTGATCACTTCAGGAGCAACATAAGCAGGTGTGCCACAAGTAGTGTGTAAGAGACCATCTTGGCGCTTGCAGTCAGCAAGAGCACTTAGTCCAAAATCAGATACCTTGAGATTCTCATTGTCATCAAGCAACAGATTCTCCGGCTTGATGTCACGGTGATACACTTCCCTGCTGTGGCAAAAGTCAACAGCGTTGATAAGCTGATAAAAGTACTTCCAAGCAACATCATCTCTCAGCTTCCCTTTAGCAACTTTGTTAAAAAGCTCTCCACCTTTACAATACTCCATAACAAAGTAGATCCTTGTTTTTGTCGCCATGACCTCGTATAGCTCCACAACGTTAGGGTGTTTAGCAATCCTCATGACAGATATCTCTCGTTTGATCTGGTCCACAAGCCCAACTTTCATAACCTTTTCCTTGTCGATCATCTTGATAGCAACACTTTGGTTAGTATGAACACTCCTTCCGTAGTAGACCTTGGCGAAAGTGCCTTGGCCTAGTAACCTCCCAACTTCATATTTATCGGTCAAAACACTAGGTTTGTTTTCCATCTAATCTACAAAAAACTTAAGAAGGCAGAGACAGAACACTACTTGAGAGAGTTTGTGGTAGCTCATGAGAATGCACTAGTTGGTAAGAGTCTAACACAACATTTATGAGAGTCTCTTTTGCCGAGTTGATAGGCAGAGCGGTGTGAATACACCTCTCAGAGCCTGTGAAGCAAAAATAAACAAAACAATATGCGATCTCAGTTATGCCACAATCAGAGTCACAGAAACAGACACACAAACTCTGAAACACAAGAGCCCTAAACCAGAACTGATCATTCCGGTTTACTTTCCTCCCACGTTACTGCATAGATGAACAATCAATAAAACATGTAATCAAGAAAAGATACAAGAAGTCACACGTGCAGATCTTCAAGGAACAAAACTCTCTTCATTATTTTCTGCTTATTTTTTTTAAAAAGACAATAATTAAGAAGGAAGAAGAAGAATGAAAAGGAAGTTAAACGTTATTGGCCGTCCACGTACATAAAAATATATCAATATAATGGCTAAACAAGGCAGAGAAGGCCACTTGTTCCTGTCTCGTTTCTCCATTATAACTTTTCATGTCCTTTACACTTGTCTTCTCATTCGCTAAACTTACTTTTCACCCAACGGCTCTCCTTTTGCCACCATGATTTTTATCAAATCTCTTGTAAAACAAAATCAATCTTGTGATATGTGAACAATATCAATTCTATGTAGCAAAGACATAACATTAGTTTGATATATTATTTTAGAGAAATATTCTAAGATATACCTAAAAAAAATTATTACCAAAATAATTTTCAAATAGAAAAATGATTAAAATAAATTTTATTAAAAATGTAAATATATATATTTATACTCTTTGTTTTAACTAATCTAGACTTAGCGTTTAGAGTTATGAGTTAAATTTTTGGAAATGAAGTTTAAAATTAAAAAAAATATTAAAAATTTTAAAATAAAAAAATCTATTGTGTTTTTTATATCTATTTTTGTGAAAAAACTTAAAAATGTTTATTTGAAAAGTTTTCCATATATTCTATCCAAAAAAATATCTCAGAGTTTTGGAACCAAACAAATACTAAAGTATAATGTCCATAAGTAAAAGAGATCACAATACTTTTGGAAAAACTTAAGATCCTCTGATCTATAATTATATATGGTCAATATTAACAAAATCTTATGATGATTGGGAGAATAATCATGTTTTAGAACAAATCAACTACACAATTTCATTTAAAGTTTGAATAATTCTTATAGAGCTAAAGTGGGAGAAGATGGGAAAGTAAATGAAAACTGCATAGCCACAAACTTCTATTGGCTTATGTTTATGTTTATTTAAACAGTTGACGAAGAAGAAACACATACAAACAAACAAATTAAAAATAAACACAGTTTGATGAAATAATTGGTGAAAACTAAGGATTATTGTGCCTGAAGGGATTTTTATAGTAAGAGATTCAATTGGGCCTCCGACAGTTTCTGCGGATCTGACCATTGGATCCAGTAAGTGGCTTGATATCGCCCATCTTAATCATAGCCCTTACGAAGTCACGGTAGAATGTGTTTAGACTGCGGCTGTAAGTTTTGACCAATGAGTCGGTGGAACCGCGGTTAAAAAGGACCTGGTCTGATGTCAGGAGACCCTTTTTATCGAGAAGCTGATTATAGTAGCTATGGTCAAACCTCGTAGGAGAGCCAATGTCAAGAGGGGCTTTCCTGTTGTCTCCAGAGCCGGAGGTGGCAGGACAGTTCTTACGTCTAGTTAAGGCGAAAGAGAGGTTGATGTTGCTTTCATTGTAGATACGGTTCCTGAAAGTAACACAGTTGGCTTGTCCAATGGTGTGAGCACCAGAGAGTGCGACCATGTCACGTACGGACAAACCTTGGGCTCTGAATCGGTTGATGAGGTTGTTAAGTGTACTGAATGGAGAAGGGATGACGCCTGAATTGGCAGCTGAGAAGCCTGCCTTCTTGGAGTCTCGTCTTCCAAGCTTCACGCTCCATCTAGGCCCACCTAACTACGAGTTGTAAACATTAACGTTGATGAGGATTTAATGTTTTCTAAAAGATTAATTGAGGTTAGGGCTACATTTCATGCATCTCTCGCAGGACGGATAAAATATTTTATTAAAGACTCTAATGTCACAAATAATTCGTGAGACACTTATCTTTGTTATGAATAGTTTAATTTTTAAAACCTGAAATTCATTTATCTAATTGTAAAACTTAGTTCTCTGTATAACATTAACGACTTTTACTATTCAGTTATCACAAAATTATCATTGAAAGTGTATATATATACTCTGTTTCATTACATATGATATTATATCTAAAAATACAAAGATTAATAGACTTTTTATAAAAAAAAAAACATTATTAAAAATAATTCAACTTAAATTTTTAATTATTTAAAAATTTCAAAAAAAATAAAATAAATTGTCATGTCAAGAGATTTTACATTTTAAACATCAAAAAGATTACTAAAACATGATATTATGAAATAGACTGACTTATATATGTGACATAAAGTATAAAGGTAGATGTGCTAACCAGGAGGACGGAGTCACGGGCACTGATGGCGAGAATGTCTGCACATGAGACGACGCCTGGGCATAGTTTCTCAACCCTCGACTTGATTTTGTCTATCACTTCGAATCCTCTAGCAGAGTTATTGTTGGGTCCTGCGGTTTTCTCTCCCCTAAAAGAGGAAGTATCGTCCAACAATATGGATCCGTCACAGCCCTATAAAACCATTATATACCGACTTCTTTAGCATTTGTAAATTAACATTTGTTGGAATAATTCATGGTAACATGCTAAGCACACTTCCTTTTTTTAATACTCAAAAAGAAGAGAAGATGCAACCACAAGGTGATGGTGTAGTGGTAGGCGGACTTTGGATTGTTAAGCAATTCAGGGGTTTGAAGGTATTCCACTACACTTCACTTTATGGTCACTCAGATATAAGTTTATCATACAATCCATTTGAATATTTAGAGTAAGAGGTGGACCGCACCATCATTTTGGAGATTAGTCTGGACATTTCTATGATCTCAGGATACCCTTAGATTAAACAAAAAAAAAAGAGAAGACGTACATTAACGAAACAATCATGGAAGAACAAACGGAGGAGAGAAGCAGCCATGCGGCGTTCTTTGGCCACCGCCCGTTGCATCACATGTCTCACGGCAGGGAATAGTGAAGGACAACTCTTTGCGTAGAAGTCACTGCTCAGCTGAGCATGAGTTTGGGTTCCCATTATCATCAGCATCATCATCAACAACACCTTTAGCATAGTAATCTGCTTATTATTGTACTCCATTCTATTTGCGTTCTATTTTTTTCTTTGTTTTAGAAGTTGTGGGTTATGAAAGAAAGCAAGAGACTGGGGCTTTATATAGAGGTTACTTACTTACACCTAGGTGTTGTTTATTTACGGAGAAAAGTTTCTTCCCAAATATTTTCACTCTGTTCATTTTCTAATTATCAAAAATACATCTGTAGTCTACTTGGTTCTTTAGGCCACCTCTACTAAGTCCTTGTTTTCATTTCCCTTTTTGTCACCACATTCTCCGGTATCTTTCTTTTACCAATCATATACTCTCTATTAGCTGGTTGGGTTTATTATTGTGGGGGATGCTACGTTATAACAAAAAATTTTAATTTGAGCATTTTATTTCTAGTTTTTAAAAAATTACCAGCCGCCATATCAACATCATGGTTAAATTGTGTTACTTTTTATAAATCTTTCATCGAAAATAAAATGACACATGTAATATGGGGCATAGATTCAGTCTAATTATTCACTATTAACGATTATGAATCAGAATCTCATTAATCTTCCCATGAAGATAAAGCTACAAAATACATTCACTTATGTGTTTAAATAGACTGAAGTTTTCTAAATAAATATATATAATTGTAAGCTACATTTATGATCTTTCCACAAATTTGTTTGCTATTGGTTTAGATTCTAGTCTATCTCAATCCATGTTGGGGGTAGAGGTAGAAGATAAGTTTGGCAGAAGTAGCTGACCTTCCATGCATGCAACCACGACATTCTCAGCCTTTCACCTTTCATTTTTTCATGTAAATTAGTATTTTCATTGGAATATATTTCCTGCTCACAACTACATTACTTCAACAAAAATATTGTTATTATACATACCAAACCTAGGAAACAGAAGATGCCCAACGCCGCCTCTATAATTTAACTGTTAATATATTTATAGAATGTATGGTAATATTTTGATTAACCAAGCAACTGCTCTGACTTTAAATTTAATTAGCATACTTTGTAAGTTCGTTAGAGGTTGCCACACCCACCAAAGAAGAAAGAAATAGTGACTTTGACATGTTTGAAAAGTAAAGAAAATAATTGATATTACAGTGACAATATCAATGATACCGCAACTCAAATCAAATATAAACTTCTCATATTGAGAGGTTGAATTTTCAAAGATTAGTGAAAAATATATATAATTTTTACAAGAAAAAAGAAAGATAAATGGAAGTGATAGGGAGAGGTTAACGAACAAAGAATCATTAGGTGAAGTGATCTATCAGTTACTGTGCCCATCCTCTACACTTCCGTCCTCTTCTAAATACCTAATTCAAATATATAAGAAAAACATATCTAATATTTCACGTGGATTGTTGAAAAGTTGAACCACAACTCTTTTTTTTATTTTTTTTTCGCAAAGGATTTTGGTTTTGAGTTTAAGCTAGGTCCACTTAGAGGTTTTAAACTTTTGTTGAGTACTGTTCGCTTTTATTCTGTTGGCAAGTTCTCAAAAAAAGAAAAAAGTAATGGTGATTGAGTTTGTAATTATTTTTCCTTCGCCCGAAGGATCGACCATCGATAGTACTCTACAAATCTGGTTTGCATCAAGATGAAAATTCGCAATTGGGGTCTTGTTTTCTTCTACTTTGTCTTTCTTTTTAAGGAAAAAAAATGGCATAAATTCAAAACTATAAAACAATATCTGTATAAAAGCTTTTTTGATTTGAATAAATTTAACATTCTTTCAGAAAAAAAAAAGTTCTCTTATGTGTAAGTACAACTAAAATTATTACGGTAATGTATCTTATCGGCATATTAAAACAAATTAAGTAGAAGAGAGTAAGAAGATGGGATGCATGATGTATCTGAATAAAACACGACAAGTTATCATATCACGACTAATCAACACAACCCTTTAAAGGCTGCTCTACCTCTTCAGTCATTTTAAAGTAATATATAACAAAATAACTCCAAATTTCCCATCATATAGTATAAAATCATCATTCAATATTAATTATCATATATATCTTTGAGAAATTGCTAAAAATATGACAAGTTAAGTACTATTTTTTGAAAATGTCATTAATCAAAAATATATTAACATTTGGATTTACATTTTAGTGATTATTGTTTAAGGTTTAATGTTAAAAGGGTGAGGTTGAATTTCTAAATGTTTTATAAATATTTTAAAAAAAATAATTTATTCTATTTTCATCATAAATTTAGAATATTTTTGAAATACTAATTCATTAATGGTAGATTTGAAAAATTGTATCAGTAGTAGAACTCAAATTTCTACATATATCTAATTAATATATAATAATTATCACATATTGAACTATACACGACAATAATGCTACTTGTTGTTACAAAATCTTCTGTAGCAATGTATATAGTAAAAGGCTGCTAAAAAATTAAAAAGGTGCCAATAATGCAAAAACGACAGAACAAAATGAAGAAGCCAACTTGTAAACCATATTCATGCGTCCCAAATCCAAATCCAAATCCATAGCATCTTACTTAGACATGGATGGAGTTGGTAAATCTTATCAACCAAGGAGAAGATCCACCGAGACCTCCCCGATCTTGTATCTCACCTAAGATATTGGACGCTGCATTGGAATCAAAATACATCGTATCTTAATTTTCTTTTATTATTTCTATTTAGATGTTGCTAATCAGTTACAAGTATCGGTTTACATATATAGTGTATAGTCTGCTAGTATCCACACCAACCGTACACATTATCTACTGATATACATCGTGAATTCCTTACATGCAACGCGATCAAACCCATAATTATCCGAAAAGTTAAAATTAGAGTATTATCCACGTTAGCAACAAGCAATGTATATTTTTATATATCTTCTCAAATCATGTTTACATATTAATTTCAATCCTCGATTTTCATGAAATTGTACTTGAAATAACTAGGTTTAGGTGCAAAGTTTTTTCGGGAGCAATGCAAGATTTGATATTCAATTTATAGGGGGCATTTGAAGAAAATCTACCATT